>QEPC01012741.1:2140426-2194168 GCA_003113815.1 Sphenodon punctatus
TGCGCCCATTGAGCGCAATGGAAGGCTCAGCCCCTCCCTCCACAGCACGTCCCATACGTGCTGTGGACAGAGGAGCTCAGCCGCCCCAATCGCGTTTTCCAATAGGAAAACGCTTTGGGCGGCTGAACTGCTGAACCTTTTTGTTCCTTCGGGGACCCACTCCCTCTCCCAGTGGAGTGGGTGGGTCCCCGAAGGGAGAACAGGTTCAGTGTGACAGCTACAGCAGCCTCTACAGCAGCTCAGAGGCTGCTGTAGCTGTCATAAACGGCAGCGCGGGGTTTTTTTGTTTGTTTTTTTTAAACTGCCGCAGCAGTCCCCCTGCAGGGCTTTGGGGGGCAACGCCCATAATTCCCTGCAGGAGGAGCCGCGCCTGGAAGAAATACAAAATCATGCAGTAGGAAGTCTGTGGCAAATGCATGTGCAATATGTATAGCAGCACTCTATGGGGGAAATATTTCACCTGAGTGATTAGGTTTATGGAGATTCTCTTAAGGAACAAATTGAAGAAATGCAGAGCAAGAAAACATTACTTCCCTTACAAACTATTAAAGATACGTTTATGTGTTTGATGGCAATATTTGCACATTTCATCCATTACTGCAGTGCCAGCAATACATGGAACCAAGAAGCAGGGGGTCTTATCCTATGCACCACCTCCATTCTGCAATCATTTTTCAACTAGAGTTCTGGAAACCGGACCAAGCCCAATCAGGCACAGGGACATGGTCAGACTTGGTTCGGTTTGGAGCTCTCCCAGCTCAAGACATTTGAACTAGGTTGGGTGGGTTCCCTGGACAAGAGACCCTGTCCCCGTGGAGAATCGTGACATCACAGTGATCCACAGGGGCAAGGCCACATCAGATAAAGAGCCGGGGAATGCCCTAACCCCATCCTCATGTGCTCCCTACCCCCAGGAATACCGTGACATCATGGTACCCCATGGGCTCCATTTGAACAAAGGCTCTACACATTGTTAGGCAGGGGGAGAATCAACTCCGTGGTACTTAACTGCAACATCATCCCATGGTAGTGTCAGACCCTCCTGCCAGGGTCTGAGGACTTGGGGAAGGGTGGGCTCAGGGGTCCAGCGGCTGAGACTCACCTGGGGATGCCCTAAGGCAGGGCGCCGCAACAGTGCTTCCGAGACAGCCCCGCTGGCCCAGCCCGCTGCTGCGGCGCTGCAGAAGGCATCGCAGGGACTCCCGGTCCCACCCCCGCAGCGCAAGTGGCAGCGGATCCCGGCGCCGCTACAGAACGTGCTCCGCCCAGTCCCGGCACATCAGCCTCCACCCCCGCAGCCACGCCTCCTACTGACCAACCCCGGCATTCAGAGTGCCTGCGCCAGCATTCTCTGCACTTCAGAGGGGATAAAAGGAACCCTCCAAAGCTTCCACCTTGCCGGTGATCAGTGCCCTCCACCTGTGAGAATGGCCCCCTACCCTTCTACGTGTTGCGATCGTGTGTGAACCTGTACAGAGAGAGAGAGAGAGCGTGAGAGTGTTGTGTGAGTACAGTGGTGTAATTGTTTCCTCCCTAGCCCTATTTCCCACCTTGGTGACCTAGAATTCTCCTGTGGGTGCATGTCCAGTCTGTCCTCCTTGCCCGTGGGTTCCCCTGCACTGGGTCCCTCCTCCACACCTCTTACAGTTCCCTATCCTGGGCCCTGGGTCCAGTGTGGGAGGTGGTCTACTGTTGTGTGTCTGTGCTTGGTACATTCCCTGGTGTGGGACAGGCATTGTGCTCTACCTCCCTAAGATGATCCAGGCTGGGAAAGTATCCCTTCCATAACGCCATATTCGATCCTGAGGGACATCTTTTCGGACGAAGTCTCCTTGCCTCTAGGGGTCACTCCCCTTCCAGGAAACCCCCCTAATCCCCACAGGTAGAGTAGCAAGAATAAAACATTCCAGCTGTTCTGTGGTGCCACCCCATGGACTCTGTGCCCAACAGGGAAGTCCATAGGTGGCAGCACAAATAGGTGAGGCTTGAAAACCCCACTGGTGAAATTGACAAGGAAAAGCTTCCCACTGCAAGACAAGTTCCCTACTGTCAAAATTGGCAAGGGAAACATCCCTACTGCAAGGGAAAGTTCACCACTGATGAAATTGATTCAGCAAAGCCACACTGGGGTGGTAGTGAGCAGAAGTTCATTGCATGTCATTGCAAGTTCATTGCTGCATTTTCTTGACTGCTCTGCAAGTCTCCTGATGAGATCTCTGAATTTGTTCTGGGCAACAAACCCCCACAAACCCATGTTCCTTCCATGGCTAGCTTCCAGGTTTCCTTAAACAAACATTATGCTTACCGCGATGTTAGGCAGCTGGAACAATGGCAAATGTTATATGTAGAGACATCCTATGTCAAAGAGCTTGAGTAACAGTTGCCATTGCTCAGGGGAATGGATGAGTGAAGAACATGTTGAAAATAACCCCCTACGTTGGCTGATTCAGACTGCACTTGGACCAGCTCAAGTGCAGACTCTTCTATACCAAGAGCCTTTATCCCATGGAGCACCATGATTCAAGATGCTCTGCAGGGATGGGGTCACATCAAGAAAGGGGCAGGGTGAAACCACTGCCCTGCCCTTTTCCTGATATGACCCCTATCATGATATCATGACTTTCTGTTTCCGGCCTGTCCACACAAGAGCCGGGAGCGATCGATAGTATTAATATCACGGAGCCTGACCCAAGCATTGTCACGAACAGAAACTGTGAGTGGGGTTGGTGACAGGAGCAGGACCCCGGAGGAAAATATGAAGGGCGGATACGACAGAGGGCTGGCGAACTCAGGGCTGTCCCAGGAGGGGAGGAGGAACTGTGACCAGCCCCCCCCCCCTTTGGACACTCTAGGGGTGTGTGTGGGTAATCTCCCCCAAGACGGACTATCAGCGATCCCGAGGAGGCGTGCCTAGTGATGGAAGGGAGCTGTTGCCGCTGCCGTTGACACGCCCAATAAGGGGGCGGGGTCTTGGTCTCTCGGTCTTTGGCCCGTCCACACAAGAGGCGGGAGTGGCTGACGGCTGTACCGGTGGCCGTGCCAGCGGTACGTGCCAAAAGGGCACGGCCAAAAGGGCGTGCCCTTTGGCTGTGGCCTTCGACTGGGAACGACGGCGGGGAAGGAAAGTTGATTTCATGACAATATGGTGGGATGGGGAGCTTGTTCATGCGGGGCTTCATCCTCTGGGACAATTAGTAGGAGATGAGGGGGCTCCCCCACCTCCTAGTGGCAGCAGGAGTGAGCGGTGTGGATGGTTGGAGGAGTTGATTACCTGATAATTTGGGGGGAGGGTATTTATTTTTCAGTTATATGCTGTAATGTTATATGGTGATGATAATGGAATTGTAAATTTTGTGTGAGTTAGCATTGGGATACTAGTTTTGGAATGTTGTACAAGATACCCCTCATCTTGGTGAGAGCAAGGGGCAAGGGGAGGGGAAGATAGTCGGCCACCCTGGTGGCAGCAGGAGAGGTTGAGAGGTAAATAGTGATGGATTTATATTTTGTATACTGATGGGTTTGAATGTATTAATTAAGGGGTTAACTAGCATTTTGATCTTGTTGATTTATATGATGTGTACTGAATTTATATGGTGTATTGATATTTTTTATTTATTGTTATGGTCCATGTGGACCTTTTGTATGTTGGAAGCCGCCTCGAGCTGTTTGCAGGAGAGAGCGGGGTATAAATTAAATGAAAAAAGAAAAAGAAAAATTTAGTGGCAGCATGTGTGATGTTAGTTGGAGGCATTCTCATAATAACCCCATTGCTTTTGTTGTAGCATGGAAAGCCTTGGTCCAAATTAATGACAACTCCAGTGTGCTCTGCTCTTGGCAGATGAACGAACACAGTAACTTACAGCAACATACTCTGTCTTTTCTGAGAGGTCCACTGTGACCTTGCTTTCGAGAAAGACACATGAGGAAAACCAGAAAGGCCTCCTATCTTCAAGGGCCTCCAGAGATTAAAAAGATAAAATGTAAAACTGTTAGAAGAGGAAGAATAAGAAAATGGTACATCCGTTGCTCAGTGAAGATGGTGAAATGTTAACAGGTGACAAAGAGAAAGCGGATTTGCTTAAATCCTATTTTGCCTCCATCTTCTCCCAAAATGGAAACTATTTCCAACCTGGCAAAAGTAGCATAAATTATGAGGGGAAAGGATTGCAGCTCAAGGTAGATAAAGAGATGGTCAGAGATACCTAGCTACTCTAAACAAATTCAAGTCTCTGGGGCTGGATAAATTACATTCCAGAACGAACTTGGTGATATACTCTCAGAAAATCTGTAGGTCATCTTTTTGAACTCTTGGAGAACAGGTGAGGGACCAGAAGACTGAAGATGGGCAAATGTCCCTATATTCAAAAAGGGGGGCGGGGGGATGAGGACCTGGGAAACTATAGATGGTCAGCCTGACATCAGTACCAGGAAAGAGATTAGAACATATTATAAAGCAGTCAGTTTGTAGGCATCTAGGAAACAACGCAATGATTACTAGTAGCCAGAATGGATTTGTCAGGTATAAGTCAGACCAGACTAATTTTATCTCCTTTTTGATCAAGTTACTAATTTAGTGAATCAGGGGAGCGGCATGGACGTAATATATCTTGATTTCAGAAAAGCATTTGACAAAGTCCCCCATATTGACAAGTTGGTAAAGTGTGGACTAGATGATAACTACCATTAGGTGGATTTACAACTGATTGATTTACGGTTCCTCAGGCCCATAGCCTGGGATTCATCTTTGATTCCTCCCTCTCCTTTAAACCTCAGATCCAGGCTGTTGCTAAAATCCTGTCGCTTTGCTTTGCACAATATTGCTAAAATCCAGCTTTGCCTTACTCTTGCCGCTGCAAAAGCCCTAATCCATGCTCTAGTCATCTCTCGCCTTGACTAGTGTTGCTTCCTCCTTACTGGCCTCCTTTGCTCTTATCTGGCCCCCCGATCTCCATTCAATGCTCCACAGTCAAAATCATCCACCTTGCCCGTCGCTTTGACCATGTACAGCTCCTCCCCTCCGCCCTGCACTGGCTCCCTCTATGGGAACACATTCAGCACAAGCTCCTGGTCTTCACCTTCAAGGCTCTTCATGGCCTTGCTCCCCGATATCTCCACTCTTGTATCCCGCCATGCTCCTGCCCGGGAGCTTTGTTTTTTCTCTGCCCCCACCCTTGCCTGCTGGCGACCCCCTTGCTCCTCTAAAAGTCTTCACCCCTTCTCCCTTGATGCCCCTCATGCCTGGAACTCCCTCCCGGGATACATTCGCTCCGCTCTCTCCCTCCCAACTTTCAAATCCCTCCTGAACCCACCTCTTCCGTCAGGCCTGCCCTAGCTCTTCATGAGTGATAATGCATCCTTTCCCACTCACTCAGAACCTAATTCCCTGTAACTAAGCAAAGCACATGAGCCTGCAACTTCTCAACCTCATGAATGTACTCTTGTCTTCCCTGATGTTTACCTCTCCCTCGTATCCCCCTCCCTTGTCTCTCAGATTGTAAGCCCCTTAGGGGTAGGGACCTGTCTGTGACTGTGGATTGTACAGTGCCAGGTACATTGCTTTCACCAAATAAATAAATAAATAATAAATTGAAGAACCATACTCAAAGAGTGCTCATCAATGACTCCCCATCAAACTGGAGGTAGTTATCGACTCGAGCAGGGTGCTGCAAGACTCCGTCCTGGGCCCAGTACTGTTCAACATTTTTATTAATGACTTGGATGAAGGAGTGGAGGGAATGCTTATCAAATTTGTAGATGACACAAAACTGGGAGGGAAAGCAAGCACCTTAGAAGACAGAAATAAAATTCAGAATGATCTTGATAAGTTGGAAAACTGGTCTGAAACTAACAAATTGAAGTTTAACTGAAAAAAAATGTTAAGTTCTGCATTTAGGTAAGAAAAATCAAATGCACAGTCTAGAATGGGGGATATCTGGCTTGGCAGCAATACAAGTGAAAAGGATCTGGGGATTGTAGGTGATCACAAGCTGAGCATTAGTCAGCAATGTGATGTATTTGCAAAAAAGGCTAATGCAGTTTTAGGCTGCATTAACAGGAGCATGGTTGCCAAGTCAGAAGAAGTAACAGTTCTACTCTATTCTGTGCTGGTTAGACCTCACCTAGAGTACTGTGTCCAGTACTGTGTGCCATACTTTAAGAAGAACATTGACAAACTGGAACTGATTTAGAGGACGACGACAATAATGGTTAAGGGTCTGGTCTGGAAACCAAGTCCTATGAGCGAAGGTTGAAGGAGGTGGGTATGTTTAGCCTAGAGAAGCGAAGACTAAGGGGAGACATGATAGCAGTCTTCAAATAGCTGAAAGGCTCTCTCACACAAGATGGCAAGACTTTGTTCTCTGTTGCCCCTGAAGGCAAGACTAGAAATAATGGGCTCAAATTAAAGAAAGCAGATTTTGGCTAAAGATTAGGAAGAACTTCCTAATGGTAAATACTGTATGACAATGGAACAAATTGCCTAGGGCGGTGGTGGGCTCTTCCTTTGCTGGAAGTTTTCAAACAGAGGCTGTTGGGGATGCTGTAGCTGCAGATTTGCCGCATTGAGCAGGGGGTTGGACTAGATGACCTCTGAGGTACCTTCCAACTCTATGATCCTATTTTCAACATATTTTCCCCTCAGCCATTGCAACTGTTCCTTTCCTCTATCATTTCAACCCAGTCTATTCTTGAGCCTTTGTTCACGTATTATTCCACTTTTGTGGAATAGTCTCATCCGAAATAGGATCTTCTGAAACTTTGGCTTAAATAAAGATGCTTTAAAATTTTGATTGATGAAGGAAGAGCAGAACACAGCAGTGCAGGTTCACTGGGACTAGAACCAGAGACTGAGGTGTCAACAAGATGTAGGTGAATATTCAGGACTTTTGGAGCCATCATATACCAGTATGTTGGATCAAAGAGTAAAAAGAAACGTAAACCACTCTGGCCTGTGAGCCACTGTCACGTGTTGTCGGACCGCCAGATGTTCGCCCAGACCGACCCTTGGTGGCTAGCCCAGGCTCTCACCTTGGCAAATGGCCGAGATCACAACCTCGATAAGTTTAAACAGGGTTTGACTACCCTCACTATAGAACCAATGTACACTGGCTGAAAATGAAAGATTTTGGTGCTATCCTGCCCACTGCAACAAATTGGCGTGTTGCACTTCAACTTACGATGGCCAATAGTTTGGACAGTCCTGCCCTAGAGTATTGGTTTTAGAAAGGTTTTTAAAAAAAATTCTTTTCATGTCATCATGACAGAGTGGCAAAAGCTGTGTAAACGCAGGCAGGTTTTGTGTTGTGTATATACGAACAATTATTAGTCAGGTAGTGTGATGTTCAGACCAGGTTGAATAGATTAGCAGAGGCCTACAAGTATAGATATTGTAAACTTGCCCTTACTCCAGCTAGCAATAGTGACTTTAGAGCTACTCTTTGTACTTTTGGAGTGTGTGATTTTGCTTTGATACCAACCCTTAATCTATTATTAATGCAGTTGTATGTAGATCAAAACTGATCCCAGTCTATTTTTGTATCATTTGACAATCAGTCTGGAAGGAAATGAACTGAAAGAACTCTAAAGCCGGGTATCATACATCTGTATCCCTTGCTCACAAGCTGTGATTTGTGACTTGGTAGATGAAGGTTTTTCTGTACTGTGTCAACTAAGAAATAACCTTCCGTAGATAATTTTTATTCTAAAAACTTGTGGATGAGAGGTATGCTGCAGCATTTTCTCATGCTTACAACCAAGAATCTGAAATTTTTCTAATGATGTCTAAATAATGTTTTTTTATCCTTAACACTTTGACCGATAGCCTGTATGTGCAAGCTTTTCAACATTACCATGGTTAATTTAGTCCTCTGATAACATAATTATTGTATGTAAATATAGCAGTGCTGTTCGTGCCATTATAGTTAAAGATGTGTCAGCACTTCCTTTCTAAGGAAACCTGTTTTTCATGGGTTTATGAGGGAGCTGTAGAATTTTACTTGAGGAAGAAGTTTGATGTAGTACAACTTTACTTTTCAACCATTTTTATGTTCCTTGTTTGTTGTTTTTAGTTCAAATCAAATCTTTATTTTGGCTCGACCGAGTGGTCATTACCAACTGTAACATACATTTCATATTAAATGCGTTTCTAAGCAACAGCATACAACAACATGTATATGTTGGAAATGCAAGGACTGTGAGATCATTGCATCCATTTGCCCAATGCAGAGTTTACAGAAGAGTGTGAGTAGCTAATCATCAATAAGCAGGCAGGAAGCATACTTAAGCTTAAGTAGCTTTATTAGGAAAAACATATAGGATAGGAAAGGCCTACATCTATGCTAAGTCCTAAGACTAGGTGTGTTCAAGAGGGAGGAAGGAAGCTCTCTGAGACACAAAGAGATGAGAAATCTCCTGGGGGAGGAGATTGACCAATCAGGTCCTGACAGGAGTAGGACAGATAGGATGGGGGAAGGGTTCCCTGATCTGTCTGTCTACTCCTGGTGTTTCTAGCAAACAAACAGGATGAGGTGCTTAGGGGGGATGCAACCAAAGGAATGTATTTCCAACACCCCTTCTCATCGTCCCGTGCACCGAATCATTTATGTGCACTGCTGACAATTCCCAATGCTTCTCGTAGCCTCTGGAAATTGTCTCTGGGTAGCGGTTTGGTCAGCACATCCGCTATCATTTCCTCTGTAGGACAATAAATCAGTTCAACAAGTCCTTTTTCTTGCGCTTCTCTCACATAGTGACGCTTGGTGTTGATGTGCTTCGACCTTGGCTTTATCTTTTCCATTTTCGTAAGCTGAATGCAGCTTTGATTGTCCTCATACATCTCAGTTGGCTTTGGTTCGTCTATTCCAAAGTCCTTTAGTAGTCTGTGTAGCCATACTACCTCTTGACATGCTTGAGTGGCTGAAATAAATTCTGCTTCTGTGGATGAAAGGGCAATTAATGACTGCTTCTGGCTAGTCCAACTGATTGCTCCGCCTCCATACAGAAATACATTTCCACTCACAGATTTGCAGTCAGTCTTGTCTCCGGCCCAGTCCGCATCCATATAGCCCATCAATCTGGGGTTCTCGCTTGCTGGTAGTTTTAAGTTTAAATGCATTGTGCCCTTCAGGTACCGTGCTATTCTCTTGACTGCTATCCAGTCCCTTTGGGTTGGTGCACTTACTTTTCTGCTTAGTATTCCTACAGCAGCGGCAATGTCTGGCCTTGTGACGGTGACTACATACAACATTTTGCCAATTGCAGTTCTGTACTGGTTGTCCTGTGGTAGGGGCTCGTCGTTGCCTTCCTGGCTTAGGAAATTTGTTTCCATAGGTGTCCCCACTTCATTAGCCTCTGTCATGCCTAGGCATTCTAAAATGTCCTTTATCTTTTGTTTTTGATTGAGAAGGAAACTTCCATCTTTTTCTCGTTCTATTTGTATTCCAAGATAGTAAGTGATACCTCCCAAGTCTTTCACCTCTATTTCTTTGTTCAGATTCCTGACGATTTCATCACAATCTCGTTTGTTTTCATGGCATACAATCAGATCATCCACATAAGTTAGAATGTATGTCCTCCTTTTATTTCTGAACCTTGAGTATAGGCAGGGGTCAGCTTCTCCCTGTATGAACCCCTCCTTAAGGAGCAATTGATTCAATTTTTCGTTCCAGGCTTTCGCTGCTTGCTTTAAACCATAGATACTCTTTTGAAGTTTGCACACAAGTTCCTCCTTCCCAGGTTCTTTAAATCCCGGCGGCTGCTGCATGTAGATATCCTCTTTGATATCACCATGTAGGAATGCAGTCTTCACGTCTAAGTGCTGCACTTCCATTTTTCTTGCAGCTGCTATGCTGAGGAGTGTTCTTATTGTGGTGTGCCTTACTACTGGAGCAAAGGTTTCGTCGTAGTCTTCGCCGTATTTTTGGGAATATCCCTTGGCCACTAATCTCGCTTTGTGGCACGTGATTTCCCCTTCTGCATTATGCTTGGTCTTGAAGACCCATTTGCATCCAATGGCCTTTTTGTTTTCAGGTAGCTTTGTGAGTGTCCATGTTTTATTTTCATTAAGAGACTCAATTTCTTCCTTGGCAGCATCTCTCCATTTGCACGCCTCACTGGTTTGCATTTTTTGAATGTCTTGCCATGTTGAGGGCTCCTGTGGTTCCTCCACTTTTGCCGCGTAGGAGAATCTCGCTGCTGGCACTCCTTTGTTGTGTCTTTCAGAACGTCTCACTTCTGGTTCTGGTTCTGCTTCAGCTTCAGTTTCAGTATCAGCATCAGTGTTATCTTCTGGTTCCAGTTCTGGTTCTGCTTCAGTTTCAGCATCAGCATCAGTGTTGGTGTCAGTGCCCCCTTCTGGTTCAGGTTGATTGAACATGGTCAAATCAAATGAAACTTCAGCTTCCTCTTTTATCTGCAGTTCTGCAGTCTTTTTCTGTCTTGATGAACTTGGCCTCATTAGGTCTGGCATTTGATCAGTGCTTCCCTTTTCATTTTCATCAAAATAGACCACACTGCTTATCTTCACATTTCCAGTGTCAGTGTCCATTACTCTGTATCCCTTGCATCCTTGTGCATAGCCAACAAGTATCCCTTCTTCACATCTGGTGTTAAGTTTGGTCCTTTTGGCCTTTGGGATATAAGCATAGGCTTTAGAGCCAAACACTCTAATGTGCCCCACACTGGGCTTGTTCCCATGCCATAGTTCATAAGGTGTTGCTTTTGCACCTTTGGTTGGGAGCCTGTTCTGCAGGTATGTGGCAGTCATTACTGCTTCCCCCCAGTATTTGTTTGGCAGATTCGCATCCAAAAGCATACATCTCGCCATCTCTATGAGAGAGCGATTTTTTCTTTCTGCTACTCCATTTTGTTCTGGTGTATGCGGGATGGTTGTCTGGTGTTCAATTCCTTTTTGCTTCAAAAATTCTTTCATCTGTTTTGAAACATATTCACCTCCATTATCTGACCTTAGGATCTGAGGTGATCTTCCAAACTTATTGCTGGCTCTTGCAACATATTCCTTAAATTTCTCCAGCACCTGACTTTTCTCTTTAATCAAGTAAGTGAACGTGAACTTGGAAAAATCATCTATGAAAGTCAATGCATACTGGTTTCCTGCAATTGTTTTTGTCTTCATAGGACCACAGATATCACTATGAATGAGCTGTAGGGGGTGCTGTGTGGCTTCCTCCTTGCTCTGATGAAAGGAGGGCCTAGTTCCCTTTCCTTTTACACAGCAAACACATCTCTCATCTTTAGTTGCACATGAGTTCATTTTAAAATGTTTAACTAGGTCTGGAAGTGCATGCAACACATCTGCATTTCTATGGCCCATCCTTCTGTGCCATTTGCTTTCACAGTTCTTATGTCTGCAATCTTTTGCAGCATTTGCATACTGATCCTGTTGCAAGCAATCTACCTTGAATAGGCCATTTGAATCCAGCATTCCTCGCATAAAAAGCTCCTTTTCCTTTGAAATTCTGCAATATTTCCCTTCAAAATGCACTGCAAAACCTTTCTGTACAGCATACTTGACACTTATAAAATTATGATCCAATTCTGGGACATATAGAGCTTCTTCAATGGTAACTTTCATTTCCTCACCGTTTCCCAGATGACATATGAGTTTAGCCCTGCCTCTTCCTTGACAATAAACTTTCTCTCCATTAGCCAATCTTATAGGAGTTCTATAAGTCCTATCCAGATCAATAAATCTGTCTTTGTCCTTTATAAGATTTTTAGTTGCTCCAGAATCAACAAAGAAATCATGTGAAGCAGTCTCACATTCTATTCCTTCCACATTTTTAAGTTGAGATGCTTTTTCCTCAACCAGGCTGAAAGCCCTATCATGGCTCCCTTTGTTCTTTGCAGAGAAGCTGGGAACTTCTTGCTTGGTGCATTGATATGCGAGATGCATGGTTTCCCCGCAATTGAAGCAACACTTAACTCTTGCAGATCCTTTTGAATTTGCAAAAGGCTTCTTGTTCTCAGCTGCCTTGCAGGCAAGCTGTGAGGAAAAGTTTGGCTGTTCATTAGTTTGAGCCATATTAAATTCCTCAAGTTTCTGAATAACAACATCCAAAGATAGGTTATCCTGCATTTCTATTATCTGACAGACTGTTTGAAAAGTTGTTGGTGGTAAAGAGTTCAGCAGAAATGCCACTATCAATTCATCTGGTAAATTCAGCTTTTGATTTTCCAGTCTCCTGACTAGTTCAAGCAGGCCATTAACATGAGCTGAAAAATCTTCACTCTCATCCATTCTCATATTACAAAGTCTTTTAAGCATTTGTATCTTTGATATATTTGACTTCCCTTGATACAGTCTCTGTAAAATTTCCCACATATCTTTTGCAGTTAACTTGTCATGTATGTACACATGTAAACGCTGACTCACCGACATTGAGATGATTGCCATAGCTTTGTCATTTTTCTCATCCCAGAGTTCTTGTGCTGCCCCTGCATCTGTAGGTCTGTTGGACTCCAGCATTTTCCTTAGGCCTTGTCCTCCCAGTGCCATCCTTGCATTATGACTCCAAGCTTCATAGTTTGTTGCTCCAGTGAGCCTCTCTGGAATGGAGACCTTCAGCATAGAATCCATGGTCACAGAGACTAAAATCTTTCTTTTCTTTTCTGCCTTTAAGATTAATGCTAGCACTCAATTTTACTCACTCTGCGCTGCCTTTTGGGTGTCTGGGCCCATAACCCTGTTGGAAATGCAAGGACTGTGAGATCATTGCATCCATTTGCCCAATGCAGAGTTTACAGAGGAGTGTGAGTAGCTAATCATCAATAAGCAGGCAGGAAGCATACTTAAGCTTAAGTAGCTTTATTAGGAAATACATGTAGGATAGGAAAGGCCTACATCTATGCTAAGTCCTAAGACTAGGTGTGTTCAAGAGGGAGGAAGGAAGCTCTCTGAGACACAAAGAGATGAGAAATCTCCTGGGGGAGGAGATTGACCAATCAGGTCCTGGCAGGAGTAGGACAGATAGGATGGGGGAAGGGTTCCCTGATCTGTCTGTCTACTCCTGGTGTTTCTAGCAAACAAACAGGATGAGGTGCTTAGGGGAGATGCAACCAAAGGAATGTATTTCCAACAGTATAAACATAAGATATGTGAAAGTAAAAATTAAAATCAAACCAACAAACCATCATACCAACCATCAAAATGTCATAAAACTTATTCCAAATTACATAATATAGTTTCACCCCTAGATAATTACAATTAAACCTAAGGTTAATCACGCCTCATATAGGATCCATTTATACACATATAAATCAACTTTAGTCGACCCAATAAAAGTCATACACAAACCAGATCAGGTGCCATGATCCATATTAATCGCCTTAAAATTCAAGAACTTACATCTGACATAAAAAACTTGCTTTAAATAACTAGCTACCCTCCATGTTAAATGTTCGTTTTTGTCCTCCAACAAAATACGTTTTAAGGTGCAACTGTCCCTCCCTGGGTACTGGGCTAAATAGGGAGCTAAATATTCCCCTCTCAGACTGTCATATAATCGGCAGTCAAAAAGAATATGCTCCACCATTTCAGCAGTTAAATGATCATAGGGGCAAAGTCTATCAGCATACTTCATCTTGCAGATGCGCCCTTCTAAAATCCTAGATGGAAGAGAGTTTAGCCAGGCACATAGAAACAAAAATCTAGCTCTGAATGAAAGATTCTGTGCTAAATACAAGGCCATAGCACCCTGGACCGGAATTAACTGCATATAATCTTGCAGGAAGAGACTTTCCCTAATTTTTGTGAGTGCCTGCTGCCTAGTTATGTCTTCTAGCCTATGGATCAGTTCAGATCTCATCTGAATTGGGTCATTTGTTGTTATATAGATCTCAGAAAAGCCCAGCTCGGTAAAAAGACATTCCATTTCCCTTCTCCATGTGCTTTTAAAAGAGTCGGACCACTGTTCTCGCAATACGGGATTGGCAGAATGGTATATTTTTAGCGAGAAAACAAGAGCATTCCTCTCTGAAACTACTTCCCAGCTAAGCTGGCTTAACTCAAGTCTAATGGCTTCTCATGGAGTACCTCTAGGTGTTCTTATTAAAAGTTGCAAAAATTTATTTTGCGGACAATTTAGATCTTTGGAAGAAGGTATCGCCCACAATTCTGCTCCGTAGAGGAATCTCGATTGTACCTTGACATTAAATACTCGCAGGGCCCAGATCAACTCCGACCTCCCAAAATGGGCAAACAATCTTATTATTAACCATGGTGCACCCCCTATTACTAATTTTGCCGCTTTGTAGTGGGAAGACCATTTACCATTTTTCTGGAATAATAATCTGAGATATTTAAAGGATTCAACTTGCTGTATCAAATTGCCATCCATTACCCATGAATAAATTCTTCTTTCATTTGAAAAAACTAGGACTTGTTTTTAGTTTGATTTATAAATTTAAAAAAATACGCATTTTGTATTTTCCACAAACAAAAGTACACCAAATTTATTTAGACTCCTGTAAACAAAGAATTGCATTTTTAAAATGAAAACACCCTTGCCAACAATGTAGTGAGGCACCCTGATGAGATTCTAATCCTGTTTGTTAAACAAAAGAATAATATCAAGACATAGGGCAGGTATAATAAAGTGTATTGGCATTATTGTAAGAATGAAGAAATATTTGTAAAAGCACACATGAGAAGTTAAAACTGGCAAGATAGTAATGAATGAAAGTGAGAAATAACCTGTGCCTGATTTTCTGTTCATTATGGACTACAGATACTGCTGAAGGGGAGAACCTTACCCACCAGAGATGAAGGTAAATAGTTCAGTTATCTTTTAATGGACCAACTTCAATTGGTGAGTTTATCAGGGTATGGCTTGCATACCCTTACCAACAGAAGTTGGTCCAAATAAAGACATCTGAACTATTCGATTTCCATCTCTTGCCTTTGGGACCAATACAGCAAATTTCTCTCTCTAAAATTCTCTGTACAATTTCTCACTTTAGAATTCCCACCAGAGTTAAGAGGACAGTGTCAATCTTTCCCTTCTGCCTGACCCAACTTCCCTTTGCAGCAATACTCAGTTGGGTTCGTATTTGTTGCCTCTCTGCTCTCTCTCCTCTTTTGATTTGCACTCTCTTCTCCCAATTGCCAATCTCAGAGAGGTGTCGGAAAATGGATGTGCAGCAAGGTGCCGCACAGTGAGAGTTACCTTAGTGAGGAGGTTGTTCCTATGAGGGTAAGGCAGGGGCAGTTGAAATTTAATGCAGGTAGAAATCCACATCTGACGATCCCTTCTAAGGCAGAAAATCACCTTAGAAGTCTCTTAGTGGTGTCTAAATTCAGGAAGCCATTAGCTAGTATCACATAGTGTAAAATCCCTAATGAATCAATAGTCAAGATAGGCAGTGGAAGGAGAGAGATAGTATCCTTCTTTCACTGCAGATCTGTGTACCCTGATTCAGCCCACACATTGCACACAAAGCTTTGCAAGCCAGCAAGCTGACTGACACTGGGTGTTCTCTAGGGCTGAAACAAGAATCAATTTGTTTCTCATGAAGATCTCACGAGGATCAAGAATCATTTCCGAGATCTCAAGATGGTCTTGGTAATGGTTCAATATCTCAGTCAAGAATTTTTCTCAATTTACCATTTACCATGATTTACTGTGTACCATATACTGATTTATCGTGTACCGCTTACTGTGTACCGTGTTTGTCTCAGTAATGCACATGCACAAAATGGCCACTGCAGCTGTTTTGCACATGGCCAGCCATCTTCCAAGATGGTGCCGGCAGTAGACCCACCATTTTAGAAAAATGCAGCCATTTTGCACATGCATATTACTGGGATGAACACGGTACACAATAAGTGGTGCACAGTAAATCAGTACATGGTAAATCACGGTAAACAGTAATCACGGTAAATCGAGAAAAAAATCTCAACTGAGTGTCAAAAACTGGGGATTTTCTCCATTATCCTCACTAAAAACAAGTTGAGAACCATGATTCTTGTCAAGAATCGAGAAAAGAAATCGAGATTGAGTTTCAGCCCTAGTGTTTTCACATGGGCAGGGAGGCCAAAGCTGCTCCATGGGGACCCACGCAGAAGCCACCTGTGGGCACAGGGCAGAGAGATCTTCGAACTGGCAGGCCCATGTAGGGGAGGGGAGCAGCCGCCACCCTTCCCCCTGCTTCAGTTCAGCCCGAGAAGTCTATCACACAGGCAGAACTCAGGACTCTGCTCCTGCGACAGTAGGATCAGACCTACAGAGGAAGCAGCCGCCACTGGTCAGCTGGTGGAGCTGACGGGGGATGCACTTTCCAGTCACCTGCCAGTCATCTGTTGGAGCGGACCCAGGGGGGGAGGGGGAGCAGCCCCGGTGTTCGCACAGGTTGCAACTTTTCAAGCCTCCAAGGATATAGGACCAAGCAGGTGTCTAAAGCATAGAAGAATGTGGTGTCAGGGAAGGGAGAGGAACCGATGACTTTAGTCTGTCAGTCCTGCAGCTATTTGGAATATTACCCACCTTGGGCTGTCCTGAAACACCCAGTTGTTGCTTTAATACTTCAGCCAGGGTTGATGGCAATGGCTTATTTTAGGAAATTGACAGTTCTGAACCCCTGCTAGGTGGTGTCCCAAGTGCATTTAAACATGCTTGCCTCTAGATCTTTTATATTACCATTCCCAACTCATCTATTTCCCCCACCTCATTCCCCCTAAGTCGCTTCTGCCAGTGGACAGGGCTATCCAATTGGTCTTCAGAGCTGGCACTACCCCAGGATATCACCCTCCCCGCCCTGGAGACTTGCAGGATCACAGCTGGGGCACAATCACAGCGCCCAGGGTTTCAATGAGACCCTTTGCTCCAGTTGCCCTGGGTGCAGTGCAAGGAACCAGGGCTGGATTTAGAGGACAGATTCTCCTCCTCCTCCCCAGGGCACCTTCCACTGCTGTGGCTTCTCCTCCTTCCTGTCGTCCACTCCAACAGCTGACAGGTGCTTCCTCTAGGGGCCCAATCCTTTCCAGCACCACATCCTCATCCACGGTGCGGACAGACCTGTATGCGGGCAGGGCTGCTGGGGGCCTGTCACATGGGAGGCACCCCATGGGAGCCTGTTGCCTCAGTTTGGGCCGGGTTAACCCTTACAGCATGCTCCTCATCTCTTTGGATGATGCTGTGCGGAGCTGTCCCAGCCCATCCTGGGGCAAACATCTAGTGGCCATCCTTCATACAGGCTGGTAAATCTGGGGCAACGGGGGCCAATGTGAGGCCCTTTCTCATGTGATTAGGGTGCTGAGAAGATGTGTGTGTGATCTCTCCTGTCATAACTGGAGTGGTCATGAGTGGCCCCCTCAAGGAAATGATTTAGTGCATGGTAGAATGCCAACTCATTTACAGTATTATGGAGGTCTGAGCTTTTCTTCCAGTAGCTAATTTACCAGCAAAGTATATAAATTTAGCAACATGCTTTTTCCCATTTGGGGGGGGGGACAGAATGCAGATGGCAAATTAATGCCTATATTTCATATCCACACAAATTTTTGTGTGCTTTATTTCTTTTCAATGCTTCTTTTAAAAGCATGTCAGCTTTTCATCTTGAAAGCTAAAAATAAATGCTACACCAGTGTCAGAAGACATTGAAATTAAGGGTTGATTCATAAATTAAAAAATAAATAAATTACACTTTCATTAATTATTCCAGATATTTTTGTTTGTGGGAGGGATGTGTTGAGCATCTAATTTTTTAAGAAAGTTGAATAGCTGAATCCATGTTATTTGACAGAATCAAAGCACACTTGCACTTTATATTTGTGTACAATACACACACAGGACAGATCCCATTTGGTGTTTCATTGAAAAAGAAACTGCATAGCCACAGCTGGAATTTTTGTTACTGTTCATTGTAGCAGCTGCTGCCATTTTTCTTTATTCTATAGAATAAAACAACTTATAATTTTGGAGTTAAACGTTGCCAGGAATGTGTATGTGAATTAATAATGCTATTCTATATGCTGAGCTGTGTCTCTAAGGCATCCTATATATCAGAACACTTAGAAAGGAAAAGCAAATGGCATTCTCACCGCACACTGGGGTTTCTTATACTTTGCCTGTAGAATAACAGGATAACTTCGTTCTCCTCTGAGATTTACAGGCAGCAAATGAGTTAACAATGGAGACATAATGAGGCAGGCATTATCAAGAGTCGATTTATTTCTGTGTGCTGCATAAAATCAAAGTGCATTTAGTTGAACCCTTTCAGCTATCATGACACCATCAATGATGGTGTTGCCGTGTGCATAGCCCTTTTCAGAAAATGATATTGTTCATGTCATTGTTACTCTCATTAATGATGTTAGAAGCTGACAGACTCAGCTTCCAAAAATTATTTGATGTAGATTTATAATAAGTTGTTCTTCTAGGCTAACCCCTATGAGGTAATATAGCTGGATAGATGTCTACCCATTTTACCTTATGGTGGCATATCGGAAATTCACCCACAGGACAGGTCTCCCAGATATCTGCTCAGAAGTCCATCCTGTTGGCCCAAAGTGTCATTTCCAACATATTACGCTTCTCCTTGTCCTAAATTGAAGATTATTTGCATCATGATGTTGCATTGCACCTATTAAATATGGAGGGAGCTGGCATTTGCTTCAATCTAGGTTCTGCCCTTGGAGTGCCTGCAAAAACAGCCTACACTTGGACACTCCTGGAATATCTCCATTCGGTTTCCATTAGCAGCCACACACATAATTATATTGGATACATCTCAAAGCTGAAATGAACAAAAACAAATGCAAAGAAAGCTAGCATTCAGCCAGCTCCCTAATGGACAAACCAGCCATGTTTCCAAAAAGGCTATTGAAATTGCAAAAAAGCCGAATCTGACTAGAACAACCTATTAGGAAAAGCAACCTAGCATAGCAGTTTGTAGTAGTGGTTTGTTTTGACACAAACTGTTTTTCTCTTGACAACTGTCAGTGAATTCTTGTTCATCTGATATTCTGTCTCATTATCCAGTTGGCAGTTAAAAGGCTATTTCTGAACTGAGGAAGCTATATCTCAACTTCTGACTATACTGAACCCCATTCCTTACGTCTTTTGTTTGCTAAACACCTTCCTTCACTTAGCAGATGCTCACATTATTCAGCAACAGAGAGGCTGCAGTGTGTTTTTGGAGAGAGGTTTTTATTTCATTGCTTGCAAAACTGTTAATCGTTTAAAGGCCAGTTTAATAAATAGTATTTTCACAGCAGATATATCTGTATATTTATGCCAACCAAGTGGCAACTGCATTTTTAAAATGCTATTTTGTTGTGGGGGTGGATGCCAGTAGGAAAGCAAAAAAAGCAAGCATATCAGAATAATTCCATTGCAGTGTGTTTCATACACCAGTGTAGTAAACACCTCACTCAACACCCTACCCCATAAACAAGCAACACAGCAAGGAAAAGGGTGCTTTCAATCTGCTCTATAATAATCAACCAGGGCAGAGCGAGCTGGAAAAAAGGCTATAAATAAACAAACTACTTTATGAATAGGAACTTGCTGCCTTATACACGTGGTGGCAATGGGTATTTATTAGTCCTTATTTATTTGTTGTGATTGAAGCAAAGGAGTGATTTATAGCCTAGTCAATCTGGAAATAGCACAAGTAGAAAGCAGCATGACCACAGCCAACTCATTCCATCTGTTAAGAGTAAACATAGAACTCCATTCCACGAATGACATCTTTGTGATGCCTTTTTAAAAGTGCTTTTCTTATGTTGTTGCATGTTAATATTACATTCTTAAAGTGATGCAGTGTTAGCTGCTGTTCTACTCAAATTGTTTTCTCATTTATAATATCTAAACGGTAAAAGCTTCCCACCCAGTCAGAACACTGCTTCCTCTGAAGTTCATGTTTCATTCTGACACAGGTGTTCCAAGGAAGGGTCAATTTGTTTCTTATTTATCTCTCTAATCTATCTGTTTTTTTTATAGTGTGTTCATCATGGTTGTGTCTGAGTATCTTGTATTATTCATCCCCGATAGCAATAAGATTTGTTCACTGAAGGAAAACAAATTCTCAATCTTAGAAAGCACTCTGCTTCTTCTCTAGGCATATACAAATCTAAGGGTTGAAAATCAGTCAGAGCAAGAATATAATTATAATATTATGCTGTAGATTATGCTCATTATTCTGCTGCAAAGGGGGAGGAGTACCATGCTACCTTTCCAACTTAAATCCACTAGCAGTTTGCTGGTTTGCTGCAAAGCTGCACAGTGAAGATTTTCACAGAAGTCTTAGAGCAACTCTGTTAATTATATTCAGTAGAGTCCTAAAATTGGTATACATAATAGAAAAAACAACATGGCTTAAGAGGCAAAATTAATAAATTCTAGACTGCCTAATTACTTGCTCTCAAGCTTTGAGTTATCACTTAGGGGCAGATTTTCAAAGGCAAAATGATACGTAATAATAAAAGTTAAGTATATGTGCCTCTTTTTTTTCTTCTTTTTCTTTTTTTTGCTTTTGACAATCAACCCCTTTATCTCTCAGGGGGTGTTTTTGCACAGACAGCACCCACACCTCACCCCCAGGCAGACCGTCCGTTTAAAGGTGGCCCACCTTTAAGCAGGCAGAACAGAGGTGGGGCAGGTTGTCGCTGCTCCGGGGCAGCCCTGCCGGTGGTACCAGGAACATCCAGGAGCACCACCAGCAGAGCAGGCAGCCCAGTCCTGGGGCACTGGACAGATCTGGGGCTGCTGTCAGTCTACCAGGCAGTTAGCCACTGCAGCTCCCCTCTCGGCCAGGGGTTACCCTAGACAACACCATGGAGTTGCGGTCAGCAGCCCAGAGCATCAGGCAATCCGCCACAACTCCATGGTGTGGTGGAGGGGATGCCACACTGATGGACTGTGGGCTGCGGTAGTAGCCGGGTCCATTTAAAACTGACCCAGGCAGGGCTGTAAACAGGTAGACATGGAGGTACATCCCCGGACTTTCTCCGGGGTTGAGCACCCTCACATCCATGTGAAAACGCCCACTGTCTCAAATTTTCCCATCTGTAATAAAGTGGGAATAGTAGTAACTAGGGGTGGGGCATCGGGGAGAATACCGGATTTATCAGTATTGGATTTACCAGTATCTCCCCGGTATCGGATTTACCAGTATCGGCATACCATTTTTTTAACAGTGGCCGCTTTACCGGGTTTTTTTACATTGCGGCCATTTACTTCAATGGCTGCAATGTAAAAAAACGGTAAAGCGGCCAATGTTAAAAAACCTAATCCGATATATCCAATTATAGGGTGTATCGGATTAATCTGATACCGATATTCCCACCCCTAGTAGTAACAATGAAGCACTATTAGAAAATAGTTATTTCATACTGGGAGATCAGGCAGCCGTCGCTTCTCTGGGAGAATGCTGAGAATTGTAGTCCAAAGAGCAGCCACCAACACTGCCTCTCTGGGAGCATGCTGGACTACAGTTCCCAGCATGCTCCCAGAGAAAAGATGGCTGCTAGAGGAGTTACCTGCAGGAATTACCATGAGAAGTTACCTACAGCGCTTGAGGCCTTACTGGCGGTGGTGGCAGGCAACAAGCCAGATCTACTTTGACTCTCATGCCATCATGGTGAGTTTTGCTGCCCCCTTCCTGAACACCATGCACCTCCGCCCCACGTTGCTTGATCGAGGAGTTATTGTGTAATAATAGTACCATGACTATTACTTGATTTCTTGGTGCTCGGTAAAACCAAGTCAAGTAACGAGATACTTTGTAAATACCAAGTAAAACCAAGAACCAAGTTTCAACCCTACCACCCTCTTGGACAGACACTATTGGCATTGTTTGTCACCTTTGTTGGGGCCAGGAAAGAAATTTTCCCTCGCCAGGCTGATTGGTATGGCTTCTCAGCAGAGTTTTTACACCTTTCCTGTAGTGCTGTCACCCTCGGTTTACAAGTTAAGTAAATGTTGGGTGTGTTCAACCGAGGTGTTAATTTTTGTCACAACTCAGAGGTCCAAGGTTGGTATAGGCACAGAAAGCTGAATGGTAAAAAGGAATTCAAAATTGGAGGCACCTCCTTATGAGGTCGGATTGGAGTTGCTGCTGGTAGAGGATGTGTGATTCACAGCTTCAGCTGTAAGCCTGGGGGGTTTGGATAAGTTTTTTCAGTTATGTAGGCTAACACCAGTCTCTAGCTTGGGGCACATGGTCACTCCTCCTCTGGACCCTGCCCTAGGGGGGTCCTGATTGGACGTTCATGGCCACTGGTGTCTTCCCACTGGCTGTTTTTTTTTTCTGGACCTGGTGATTACTTTGGGAATCAGTTTTGCTTTGGTTGTCGTTTCTCTCCTTTTTACCAGACTAAAGTCAAACTTAATAAAGAGTTGCAGCCATGTTTGACCTAATTATTTGTGTGTCTCACCTTCTTCCACATTGTGGGGACAATGAATTATTATTATTATTACTACTACTGCTATTATTATTTATCATCAGGGACCTGTGTTGATTACATTTTCCCCATTGCTGTCACTGAGGGAAAGGCAGTGAACACAGGTCCCTTTTTACCATCTACGTGGGGCTTTCAGAAAAGAAAATAGATATTTTTAAAGTAAAATTTTAAAAATGTAATAAAAATCACACACCTATATCATATCCTCTTATCTCAACTAACACAGAACCCTTTGCCTTCTAATCCCCTTTTCAAAGGTCTGTCACCTCAACTATAAGAGCAACTTTTGGCTACGCTTTTTAATTCAGTCACTGAGACAAGCTTCATATTGTTCATTGGACAAACAGCTGTTTATTAAACTACTGCAAAAGCACTATCAGTGTGACTGGTAGGGATGTGCGAACAGAACAGGGTTCGGATGTTTGGCCCGAAAACTTAGTTCAGGTTCGTGGGTTCGGTCCCACAGAGTAGCGGCAGAGGCCTGGCCAGGACTCGGTGGATAGCACCCCTGCTTGGTCGGGAATTGCAGGCTGGCATCCTACTCAACTGAGCCCAAGAAGCTCTATTGCAAATTGGGCAGGCCCTGCCCACCGGCGCACTCATCCAAGCTATGCCCGTCTACAGGAGTGCGGAGTAAATGGCTGATGTGCACTACCAGCAGCAGCAGACACTGGATTGCCCAGGCACAGTAACTGCGGCTGATACCCCTGCTCGGCCGGGCGTTACAGGCTGGCTGGCATCGGTGAGGCAGCGACAGAGCCCCGGCCAGGGTTTGGTAGCTGGCACCCCTGCTCGGCCAGGCATTACAGGCTGGCTGGCCTGAATGTGGGACACTTGCAGACAAGTTGAATGACGGCTCCCCATGAGCGGAATGACGGCCCAGAACCCTGACAGTGGGTCCTGGGGCTGGAGTGTCTGGCACCCCTGCTCACCCGGGTGTTGCAGGCTGGCTGGCAGCGGCGGAGATGCAGCAGAGGCCCGGCCAGGGCTCGGTGGCTGGCACCCCTACTTGGCCGGGCGTTGCAGGGTTGCATCCTACTCTCCGGATCTCAACAAGCTATTCTGCCAATTGGTAAAGCCTTGCCCAGTGGTGAATCACGTGACCACCCAGTAACGGACATTGGATTGCCGAAGGCACAGTACCTGTGTTACAGCAGAAGCAGCAGAAGCGGACATTGGGTTGCTGGGGCAGAGATCCCGTGGCACAGACAGCAGAGGCAGCATTGACAGCAGAAGCAGACATTTGATTGCCGGGGCACAGAACCCATGGCACAGACAGCAGAGGCAGCATTGGCAGCAGCAGCAGACATTGGGTTGACGGGGCACAGAACCTGTGGAACAGCAGAGATTGCAGCAGCAGGATTTGCCTGTGCGCAGCACCCATGGAGCCAGGATGGTAGGATTTTCAAGGGAAGAGCTCCCATACAGCAACAGACAGCAGCAGCAGAATTGCATGGGCACATTTGGATTTGCCAGGGCAGAGCACTCATGGACCAGTGACAGCAGCGGTATTACCAGGCCAGTGGGGCACATCACCCAAGGTTGCCAGGGCAGACAGACAGGCAGCTTGCCATGAGCAGAAGGCAGACTGAGGCAGGGTTTGATCGTGGCCACCTGGGCGGGCAGACAGGCAGCGTGGCATGAGCATCGGAAGGCTGGCTGAGACAGGGTTTGTTCTTGGCCACCTGGGCGGGCGGACAGACAGGAAGCGTGGCATGAGAGGCAGTAGGGAAGGCAGTCTGGGATCTTGGCAGGGCATTCAGATAGGCTGACGAAGACTGTGTAGCGAGAGAGAGGGATCAGATAGGTGGGCCAAGATCGTCTAGCCAGAAGCCTGCTGCCAGGCTTACAGCTTCCCAAAGCCACCCTGTGTCATGAGGTCAGTCAGATAGGCCAGCCGAGGCCGTCTAGTGAGAGAGAGCGAGGCGGAGTGGGCACTGGGCATTGGGAGGGAGGGACAGCACTTCAGAAGCAGCAGCCCAGATTGAGAAGGAGCCCCGTCCCAAGACTGCCCCAGGCACGGGATGGCGTGTGCCACTGCACCATCAATCCATGTCCAGGGGCAGCTCGGGGAATCCCAGCAGCGGAAGGTTCACCTTGATAAAAAGCAACTGCTCCACCAACTTGGCCCCCAGTCTCAAGCAGTGCAGAAAAATGTCCCCCACCATGGAGAACACTCGTTAGCTGGGGACACTCGTTGGTGGGCAGGACAAGAGACCCTGCCTGGCATAAGTCTGCCTGGGCACCACCTCCACCACTGCCCTCAGCCATGCTGCCTGCCTCTATTGTGCAAGAGCCCATGCTCGCCAGAGTGCCCTGCACATACGAGCTGCTGCTGCTGGCAATAGGGGTGCTGCTGCTGCTCAGCCTGCTACTGGTGCTGCTACTTCTAGGGCTGGGGACAGGGATAGACCTCACTGGCTGAAAGGGGTGGCTTCTCCCACTCCCACCATCCCCAGGAGAGTCCTGCTGCTGCTCTTGAGTGCTCTTGAGCACTCTCAAGAGCCTGCTGTGTCTGTTGGACCCTCTTCACCAGGTCACCCTTCCAGTGCACATAGAGTGCTCTCTGGTGTGCCACGCTGCCCTTGATCCTGGGGTCCAGCATGGTTGCCAAAACGTATTCCACCCACTTCAGGAACTCATCAAACCGCGCCTTCAGCCCTGCCTTCAGCTGCCGCACCAGGCCATCCGCCTCATCCGCCAGCTTCCTACCCTGAGGGCCACAATCCTGCCCCTGAAGAATTTCCTCCAGCCTCCCGAGGAGACTCTGGACCAGAGGGGTCACCTGGCTGATGGTGGCCATGGAGCTGATGGTCTCCGTCACAGCCAGAAACGGTCTGAGCACAAAGACCGTATGAGCCAGGATCTCCCATTCCACGCCATCATACCCTGGAGGTGCCCCGCTGTCCGTCACCAGTTGAACCTGATGCAAGGCGGCTTTCTGCTCTAGAAGCTGCTCGAGCATCAGGAACATGGAGGAATTCCACTGGGTGGACACATCTTGCACCAGCTGGTACACTGGGGAGCCTTGCTCGGCTTGCTTCGCCTGGAGGAGGTCGCTACCCTTCACACTCCAGTTAAAGAAACCGGCCAGCTTCCTCCCCTGCTGGATCAGGGAGCTACGGGTGCCTGCCCCAATCCCCTTCTCCTCCAATCCCCGAGCGTCCCTGACCACCAGGTGAAGGGTGTGTGCAGCGCAAGGGATGCTGGTGAAGCCCCCCTCATGGACTGTCCTCGATATGTTGGCTGCATTCTCTGTCACCATGCACCCCTTGGTGAAGGGCGTGCCTGGCGTGACCCACTCCCTCACCATGGCGGTCAGGGCTGCCTCGATGTTCCGAGTGGTGTGAAGGCCGTCCATTACTTCTGCCTGAAGCAGGGCCCACCTATACCCTGCTTCGGGACCCCTCCTGCCACTGCCAAATGCTGCCTCTGGGTCCTGCCACCAGTGCTCCATCACTGCCAGGTAGGTGTGCTGTGTGTTCCTACTCGACCACAGGTCTGTGGTGAAGTGGACGGTGGCACCCCCAGCCCTTGCCAGCTGCTCCCTCACCTGCTCCTTTAAAGCCTGGTACAGGGCTGGCACCACCTTCCAACTCAGGGTGGTGCACGAGGGCAGCTTAAACTGGGGGGCCAGGAACCCAATCAGGTGCCTAAACCCCATGTTCCTGACCACTGAGAAGGGCTGTCCATCCGGCGCTACCATTTCCCCCAACATGCGCATGGCTTTCAGTTGAAAGCCACTCCGTCCTCCACGTCCTGCAGCTGCCGATGGACTTGGAAGCTGCCCCCACCCCAGCTCCTCCACGGTGCACTGACGCTGCTGCTGCTGCCCCCAGCAGCGATACCGCTCCGGCTGCTAGAGGCATCTCTTAGAGCAGGACACTTGCCCGCTGATGGAGGTGGACAACTGGCCGCTGCTGTTGGGACCCCGCTGGGGTCCAGTGCCCCTGCCTGCCTGTTTAGCAGCACAGCGCTGTGGCATCCCTTGAGGTGCCTCACCATGGCAGTTGTGCCAAGGTTGGTGAGCACCTGCCCACGCTTCACCACCTTCTGTCACAAAGTGCACTGCACCTACTTGGGATCATCCACCCGCACCAACTTAAAATGTACCCAGACAGAGGATTTTTTTGCCCCCTCCTGCCTTCTGGCCCACATCGGGTGACGCACATCGGGTGACAGTGCTTCTGGGAGGGGCAGAACATGGTGGCAACACAGCGTTCGGAGGGACAGACATCACCTCAGCACCAGACATCTCCTCCGCAGGACTAGTGTCTGCTTCGCTGTCCCCAATCAGAGTGATGTCCCGTGAAGGGGAGTACTGGGACCCTGAAGTTGATGGACTGCCCACCATGCTGCTCCCACTCTCCCTGTGCCTCCTATAGCTGCTGCTGCTGCTCCTCTACCTGCTGCCATTGCCCGGGGATCAGGCCCTGCCCCTAGCAGCTGGGGTGGGATCCACCAGCCCTGGACTGCTGGGGATACCCTCAATAATCGGGGTCGGGGACATTAGTGACCTTGGAGGAACACCTGACCCCAACGCACCTGCAGCCGCAGCAGAGACAGCCGCAGCCTCCTGGAGTGCGGCCTTCCAGTGCCCTGCGTGGCAGTGGACGACGCTGGCAGGAGGCACCGCCGAACCACACCCCTAGTGCCACTGCTGGGAGCCTCTGAAACCTGACTGCCAAAATCAGGCCTCTGTAGTTTGGGGCATGGTGATGGGCTCAGGCTGCTGCTGATGCCTGCTGCCACTCCACTGGCACGGCCCTTGCCACCTCTGCTATGTGCCCCGTTGCCTGCCTTACAGGCAGCAGACTGACTGCTCCTGCTTCCCTTCTCCATTTCTCCCACTCAGAATGCACTGGAAGATTTTATCTATCTATCTATCTATCTATCTATCTATCTATCTATCTATCTATCTATCTATCTATCTATAATTTATGTATTCAAATTGGTAATCTAATATTATATATATCTGCACTAACTCTAACTGCTATTAACTATTCTAAAACCTATGGAACTAAATGGAATATTATCTAATGTCTACAAAGGTCTAGTCCTACAAACACACTATAAAATATTAAAGCTGAATCACTACACACTGTATCTATATAACTAATCTAACTCCTATAGCTATCTAACTATAGTAAATATCTGTATATCTATTTATCTATATATACACAGGGATGGGGGGGGGAACACAGTCAGGTCACAACAAACAACACAGGGAGGGGTATAAAACTGAAATGAAACCTAAATCAATCTAATCCTATTCTAAATATATCCAAAAACAGGGGAAGGGAATCAGGGATGGAAAATATACAGGGAAGAGGGAAGAATTCAATTGAGGGTAGGGAGAAAGAAAACAGGGAGGGGTAAAAAATAAAAATAACACCTAAATCTATCTAATCTAATCTAAATAAATGAAACTACGGAGGTAAATGTTTGGAAATGGGTGAAATAGGAGGAGGATGGCAATGGATTGGGAGGAACACAAACTGCTGGGAGAGGGAGACTTCTGAAAGCGCCTGCTGACAGGATCAGTAGCTAGCTCAGAAGAAGTTGGAAGGGGGGAGGGAAATTACTTTTGTTACTTGCTGCGCCCGCCTTACCACAAGCCCCATTGGCTCCTTGCAGCCTAGCCCGTGGCCAATCGCAGGCTGCGAAGCCAGTGGTCTGAGGAAAAGAGGGATGATGATTGGGCAGGCTGGCTGCTAGTCCAAGCCTCTCCACCCCTGGCACCAGGAAGTCTGCTCCTCAACTGCCCCCCTCCCTGGGCCTGCCAGCCCTGTTTTCCCTGGCTGAATGGGGCCAAACTGTTCTGGGCTTCGGGCGTTCGGTTTGGCCATCCGAATGGGCCGAACACCGAACGGCCGAACCACGTTTGCACATCCCTAGTGGCTGGATGGTTAAGCTTTGAGAAAGCCATGATAAAAGTCCTGGGTTCTATTCCTACTATGCCCTTCTGTCACCTCTCTGTTAGCTTATTTAGAAAATGAGGAACAAGCTCCAAGTTCCTTACCTGACAGGGTTTGGCTTTAAAGAAAAAAGGTGAAGTGAGATTCAAACTTCTGCTCTCCTGGACCCCAGCATTCATTTCTTCCTTCCTTTCCTTCTCCTCGCTCCATCCACCATGTAGGACCGTGAGCCCTACATACAGAGCAGCAGGATTCAGCACTAAAAGATTACTTCCCACCTGATTAGGGACTATTGGAATGCCTGCTTCAATACCTGAGGTGTTGTTACAACAAATTAAAAAAAAATGTTTGTAAGTACCTTGAAGATAATGAGGTTATTACTAACAGCGATCATATATTTGTTAAGAACAAACTATGGCCCTTTTTACATGGACGGCACCCACACATGAACATCCAGAAATCTGGGTGTTCATGTGTGGGTGAGTCTCGTGTAAGTTCCGCAGCGGGGGTGTGTGTGTGTGCATGCGTGCTCTCATAAACATGCATGCACACCCACCTCTACCCATTGCACACGGACAGAGCAATTGATGAAAACTGTGATTGCTCCATGCGTGTGCGATGGGTGGAGGTCAATGTGTGCCAGTGTGCACCTGTCTTCACCTTCCCCCCCCAACCACTGCATACAGACCGGTGCAAACACTGACACACACATACGCACACACCCGTGCGCGCCGCGGCCCGTGTAAAAGGCCTAAGCCAGAACAACCTGGCTTACTCCTTTGACAGGATAACTGGTTTAGTGGATAAAGAGAATGCTCTACACATATATTTCAACTTCAGTAAGACTTTTGGCACAGTTCCTCACGACATTCTCATAAGTAAGCAAGTGAAATGTGGGCTAGAAGGAATCCACATCAGGTGGGTTCACAACTGGTTAAAAAGCTGGACTCAAAAAGTAATGGTTCATGGATTGATGTCAGACTCGGGGATGGTATCAAATAGCATTCCACAGCAGTCTGTCTTCAGAATAGTGCTGTTCAACACTTTCACCAATGATTTGGATGAAGGACTACATTTATTGAATTTGCAGATGACACAAAAGTGATAGGGTTTTTCAAACACTTTGGAGGAACAGAATTAGCATTTTAAATGATCTAGCTAAATTAAAGAACTTAGCTGAAAACAATACAGTGAAATTCAACAAAGACAAATATAAAGTATATGGATAAGAAAAATAATTTGCAGAAATATTGCTCAACAGCTTCAGGAGCATTTGAACCGGGTCAATTTTCTTGATCCCTCGCAGTCTGGCTTTCGTCCGGGTTATGGCATGGAGACTGCACTTGTGGCCTTGGTCGACAACCTCTCCCATGAGTTGGACCATGGTCATTCGACCCTGTTGATTCTGTTAGATCTCTCGGCTGCATTTGGCACTATTGCTCATGAGTTGTTGGTGACATGGCTGCGAGACCGGGCAGGGATTAGCGGGACTCTTTTTTAATGGTTCTGCTCTTTCCTGGCTGAGAGAACCCAAAATGTGGTCCCAGGTGATTCTTCATCTTCTCCCCTGGCACTCACGTGTGGGGTTCTGCAGGGTTCCATCTTATCCCCTCCCTTTTTTGGTGTAAGGCAGGGGTGGGGAACCTTTTCTGTTCCGGGGGCCACATTGAAAATTAGTACGAGCTCCGAAGGCCACATAGAGGTTGGGGGCAAGGGTGCTTAATGGGTTTATTCATGGATCTGTCCCCTATCCTTGTGTGCATGGGCTACTCTCTGCTCCATTATCATGAGCCTAGTTTTTCAGTGCTTGGGGGTAGAGAATGGAACCAGTGACTGGATCCAGACACTGGAAAAGGGCCACATAAAAACTTGCCGCGGGCTGAATTTGGCCCCTGGGCCTGAAATTCCCCACTCCTGGTGTAAGGTGTCATCAGTATGCTGATGACATCCAGCTATAACTCTTATTTTCATCGGACCCAGGTCCGGCAGTCTCAGGGCTTACCCAGTGTTTGTTAGCTGTGGAGGATTGGACGAGGGCGAGCCTCCTGAAGTTAAATCCTGAAAATACGGAAATTATGGCTGTGGGGAAAGTCAGGGGAGTGATGGCCCCCATCATTGATGAGGTCCGTCCTCCCCTGGTGTGTCAGGTCCGGAGTCTGGGGGTGCTCCTGGATCCTCAGCTCCGCCTGGATGTCCAAGTGGCAGCTGTGCCAAAAAGGGCATTTAGCTAGTTATATCTGGTGCGTTGGCTTAGGCCATATGTCTCAGACTCGGATCTGGCCACAATCGTCTATGCTTTTATTACCTGAAGACTGGACTATTGTAACGCACTCTACATGGGGCTGCGCTTGCTGCTGGTTCAGAGACTGCAGCTGGTGCAGAATGCGGTGGCCCATCTCCTAATGGGGACAGTCCGATGCAAGCACATTGCACCAGTGCTTCGCTCTCTGCACTGGCTGCCAATAGTCTTCCAGGCCCAATTCAAGGTGTTGGTGCTGACCTTTAAAGCCCTAAATGGCCTGGTCCCCACCTACCTGAAGGACTGCTTCACCCTCCAGGTCTTGGATCGGGCCCCTGTGGTCGGCTTGGGGCACCCTCCTCGAGGTCCCCCGGGTGTCGACCGCGAGGAGGGCATTTTCTGTGGCTGTGCCGCACCTGTGGAGCTCCCTTCCGTTGGAGGTCCGCTTGACCACTGACCTCCCCTATTTCGGTAGGTAATGCAAGCAAGACCTGGCTGTTCCACCAGACCTTTACCGATGGAGATGGGGTGGGTTGGTTGGGTTAGGACGGGTTTGGGCATGGATTGTTTTAATTTGGGGGTTTTCAGTTCTTTTAATTGTATTTTGGTTTGTTTTATATTTTAACATGTATTTTTAAATGTTGTTAGCTGCCACGAGATGCTTTTAGCAGGAGGGGGCGGCATATACATTTTATTAAGAAATAAATAAATAACTAAATAAATACAACATGGTTGTTGACTGCTGGACAGTAGCACTTCTAAAGCGATATAGGGATTATAGTGAACCACAAACTGAACATGAGTCAGTAATGTGATGCTGTAGCAAAGAACGCTTATGCCTTTTTGGACTGCATTAGAAGCATAATATCTAAAATAAGTAGTAATTATTCTGCTGTACCTGACTCTGGTTAAGCCTCATCTGGAGTACAATGTTCAGTTTTGGTTGCTATTTTTTAAGAAAGACATGGACAAACTGGAGAGGATTCCGAGGGGAGTAGCAAAGATAATAGAAGGTTTGGAATACAAGTCTATAACCGTCTGCCAGGTGAGAGTCGTGGCAGCTCCGATGAAGCCCTGAGCAATGCCATGCTTTGGGTCAAGCTTCCTAGCCCCCCCCCCCCCCAATTTGGGCCCTGCTGCAGCGTGCTCATGTTCCCCTGAGGGAACCTCACTGGTTCTAGGCCCAGTTTCTTACTCAAGATTCCCCTGAGCACTGTGGCTCAGGGTCATATGGCACATGCTCCCCAACTAGCTCCTCCCACACCCAGTTGGGAGCACTCAGCCCACATCAGTTAGCTTAATAGTCATTATGATGGAGGTGCCTGCCTCTGCACTGGCCCACTCCTGAGAACGCTGCACACTGCAGTGACTCTCCCCCTACCCCCCCACCCCTCAACATATGGGTCTAATTCTGCCATTGCTTTGGGTGCCTTACTACAAAGTCTTACGAGGAAAAGTTGAGAACTGTGCATATTTTGTTTAGGGGGTAGGATGGGGGGAGCCTAACAGTTTTCAGTTTCAGGTAACAGTTTTCAGATATTTAAAAGGCTGCAATAAGGAAGCTAGAGGGCAATTGTTCTCTGTTACTATTAAGGGCAGGAGGAAAAGAAATGGGCTTAAAGTGAAGAAAATCAGATTTAGGGATAATAATAATAATAATAATAAATAATTAATTAGCATTTATATAGCGCCAGCGATGTACCTGGTGCTTTACAAAGAATAAGATAGACACGGTCCCTGCCGAAGAGCTTACAACCTGATTGTAAGGGAAGTTGAGCAGTGGAACAAGTTGCCTTTGGAGGATGCGGTATCTTCTTCACTCAAGATTTTTAAGAGGAGTGTGTTAGGGAGGCCTTGGGTTGTAGAGTTTGTCGATCAGGGCCCTAAGGAGCCATCACTTCAGCTACTTACCACTGCCAAATGCAAGTTTATTTCCAGTGTCACAGTCCAGACATACCTCTCACTGAGATGATGCTGCAAGCCGGTCTCTAGGCATCCAGCTTTTCAACCATGCTACTGAGCTCCTTCTCCAGTTCTAGCCCCACACAGCCTCTTGCTCTTATATGCATGGCCTGTGGAGACAGCCAACTCCCTGAAAGGGAGAGTCACTCCCAGCTGCTCAGGAGGGCTGCACCCTAACAAGGACATACCCAGGCCTGAATCCTACAGCCACTTAATGCCAGCTAACACAAGGAAGCTGGATAGATATTTGTCAGGAATGGCTGATCCCATTCCCTGCTTTGGTGCAGGAGATGGGACTTGATAATCCCATTATCAAGATGTCCTCTTGAGGTGTCCTCTTGTGCAAAAATTCTATGATATGTTACTGCATTTGGTTATGTCAGTAGTTCTAAGTGGTTAAACACTTTTGTCGCGTTGTGCCTCCGTTTCCCCAAAAGGAAAATGTGCTTAGTGGTCCAGGCCTGACATGATCTGGTCTGGATATAGGATGCTCTTTTCCAATATGTGTAATTCGAGTTTACACTTTGCTAATAAGCCAGCCAGCTCAGCAAAGTATTGTAAAGACCAATTCATTTATATAAATGAGGCTATGAGACTTTAAGAATATTATAAAAATATGAAGCAATAGTTTACTTAAGTTCAGATAATGACATAGTACAAAAGAAACAGTGTCAGTTAAAAGTACATGACTTAGAAAGACATTTCTGTTCAAGGAACAGCTCTGTTACAAGTTCAAAGATCTTAACATCTATAAGATATAACATATGCTCTAAGTATTATTGCTATGTTTGACTCAATGCATCCTATAGGATATAACATATTACCCAGTTTTTTCCCCATTCTGCCAGATGAAAGAAGTGAGAGAAACTTCAGGAAAGGAAGCTTTCTGAAAAATCCATTTCTCATCTCCCTTCTTATAGAATGAAAGATGCTTAGAAGTCATCTAAAAATGACGTCAGGTCAAAACTGCTGACAGGGAGGGGTTTTTCTCAAAATACATAGTAAGAAGCCTGTTGATATATTCTAAAACAGGTTGCTATCATATAAGATAGGATTAACAATGAGTAGACTCCAAACAAACAAGGCCTCTTCCTGCCTTGCTTGAGAGTCACATATCTTGACTCTAGTCAACAGAAAATGTTAATTTCTTTAAGAGACAGAGTTGATTATATCGTCTATTCCAGTGTACAGGCTGGTTTTCCAGTATCTGGTCAAGAGTTCAGTAGAAAGGTCACTATAGGACAGCTCTTTAGGAAGTCATCATACATAGAAGCTAATTCTGATTTCCAATAAATTGAAACACAAATGGTCAAAAATATATGCCTATATACAGGATACATGACACTTTGGTACCTGGCAGAATGTATACAGAATTTTTCCCCTCACTAAAAGTAGCTTTCTTGGAAAAGCACATCTGTATTTTTGTTGTTGCTGTTTTGCAGAAGATCTTAAAAGTTTAAACCCAATTAGAAACAACTAAATTTACAGACAGGATCCTTAAGATAGCATTAAGTTTGGAAATATATCTTCCTAAAACAAAAAGAACCTAATTAAAAGGTTACATTTAAGGACAAAACAAAACAAAATCCTAAGGGCAAGATTTACTAGTAAGCCCCAGCTGCTTTGGGATGTTTTGATGGTGCTCATCAGCTATTAACCAGACTTAACTGGCCAGTTAAGACTGGTTTATGATAGCTTTGCATTGGCAGAGCAGCACAAAGCAGCTGGAACATACTGGTGAATGTAGTCCTAAGCATTTTTAAATGAGGTAGCTTAGGTTTAACAGTTCCATAAACAACTGTAAGTGTAGAGTTTTGTTTTGTTTTCTCGAATACTGACAATTTAATGGAGACAGGAGAAGATCATCTTGGGAATCAGGGACAGAAGGTTCTCTTTGCTCCCTGCAAGAATGATGCAAGGTTCATCCATTCAGCTGTGAACATGTTAGGTAGAGCTCTATAGTGGTTAGCAAGGATGTTGACACTAAATTTGTGTAAAAGAATACAGTTGGGCCCACAAAGTTCATCTGTTCTTCCTAACATCTACTTTGGATTGTCAGCCCAGAGTAGGAAAATCCATTTTCAGTTAATTCCTCATTTTAGTTGAGTTCTATTGAGCCTCAGTTCCTGCAAATTTATGCAATGCAGATCTTGGACAAATCGTGTAAACTCCATTGAACTCCATTAAACTCCTCACTTTTCCTCCCTCCCCTTCCTCTCCCTCTAACCTGACCATCTGCATCGATGGGGTCACCATCCATCCTGTNAAGAAGTTGGAAGGGGGGAGGGAAATTACTTTTGTTACTTGCTGCGCCCGCCTTACCACAAGCCCCATTGGCTCCTTGCAGCCTAGCCCGTGGCCAATCGCAGTCTGCGAAGCCAGTGGTCTGAGGAAAAGAGGGATGATGATTGGGCAGGCTGGCTGCTAGTCCAAGCCTCTCCACCCCTGGCACCAGGAAGTCTGCTCCTCAACTGCCCCCCTCCCTGGGCCTGCCAGCCCTGTTTTCCCTGGCTGAATGGGGCCAAACTGTTCTGGGCTTCGGGCGTTCGGTTTGGCCATCCGAATGGGCCGAACACCGAACGGCCGAACCACGTTTGCACATCCCTAGTGGCTGGATGGTTAAGCTTTGAGAAAGCCATGATAAAAGTCCTGGGTTCTATTCCTACTATGCCCTTCTGTCACCTCTCTGTTAGCTTATTTAGAAAATGAGGAACAAGCTCCAAGTTCCTTACCTGACAGGGTTTGGCTTTAAAGAAAAAAGGTGAAGTGAGATTCAAACTTCTGCTCTCCTGGACCCCAGCATTCATTTCTTCCTTCCTTTCCTTCTCCTCGCTCCATCCACCATGTAGGACCGTGAGCCCTACATACAGAGCAGCAGGATTCAGCACTAAAAGATTACTTCCCACCTGATTAGGGACTATTGGAATGCCTGCTTCAATACCTGAGGTGTTGTTACAACAAATTAAAAAAAAATGTTTGTAAGTACCTTGAAGATAATGAGGTTATTACTAACAGCGATCATATATTTGTTAAGAACAAACTATGGCCCTTTTTACATGGACGGCACCCACACATGAACATCCAGAAATCTGGGTGTTCATGTGTGGGTGAGTCTCGTGTAAGTTCCGCAGCGGGGGTGTGTGTGTGTGCATGCGTGCTCTCATAAACATGCATGCACACCCACCTCTACCCATTGCACACGGACAGAGCAATTGATGAAAACTGTGATTGCTCCATGCGTGTGCGATGGGTGGAGGTCAATGTGTGCCAGTGTGCACCTGTCTTCACCTTCCCCCCCCAACCACTGCATACAGACCGGTGCAAACACTGACACACACATACGCACACACCCGTGCGCGCCGCGGCCCGTGTAAAAGGCCTAAGCCAGAACAACCTGGCTTACTCCTTTGACAGGATAACTGGTTTAGTGGATAAAGAGAATGCTCTACACATATATTTCAACTTCAGTAAGACTTTTGGCACAGTTCCTCACGACATTCTCATAAGTAAGCAAGTGAAATGTGGGCTAGAAGGAATCCACATCAGGTGGGTTCACAACTGGTTAAAAAGCTGGACTCAAAAAGTAATGGTTCATGGATTGATGTCAGACTCGGGGATGGTATCAAATAGCATTCCACAGCAGTCTGTCTTCAGAATAGTGCTGTTCAACACTTTCACCAATGATTTGGATGAAGGACTACATTTATTGAATTTGCAGATGACACAAAAGTGATAGGGTTTTTCAAACACTTTGGAGGAACAGAATTAGCATTTTAAATGATCTAGCTAAATTAAAGAACTTAGCTGAAAACAATACAGTGAAATTCAACAAAGACAAATATAAAGTATATGGATAAGAAAAATAATTTGCAGAAATATTGCTCAACAGCTTCAGGAGCATTTGAACCGGGTCAATTTTCTTGATCCCTCGCAGTCTGGCTTTCGTCCGGGTTATGGCATGGAGACTGCACTTGTGGCCTTGGTCGACAACCTCTCCCATGAGTTGGACCATGGTCATTCGACCCTGTTGATTCTGTTAGATCTCTCGGCTGCATTTGGCACTATTGCTCATGAGTTGTTGGTGACATGGCTGCGAGACCGGGCAGGGATTAGCGGGACTCTTTTTTAATGGTTCTGCTCTTTCCTGGCTGAGAGAACCCAAAATGTGGTCCCAGGTGATTCTTCATCTTCTCCCCTGGCACTCACGTGTGGGGTTCTGCAGGGTTCCATCTTATCCCCTCCCTTTTTTGGTGTAAGGCAGGGGTGGGGAACCTTTTCTGTTCCGGGGGCCACATTGAAAATTAGTACGAGCTCCGAAGGCCACATAGAGGTTGGGGGCAAGGGTGCTTAATGGGTTTATTCATGGATCTGTCCCCTATCCTTGTGTGCATGGGCTACTCTCTGCTCCATTATCATGAGCCTAGTTTTTCAGTGCTTGGGGGTAGAGAATGGAACCAGTGACTGGATCCAGACACTGGAAAAGGGCCACATAAAAACTTGCCGCGGGCTGAATTTGGCCCCTGGGCCTGAAATTCCCCACTCCTGGTGTAAGGTGTCATCAGTATGCTGATGACATCCAGCTATAACTCTTATTTTCATCGGACCCAGGTCCGGCAGTCTCAGGGCTTACCCAGTGTTTGTTAGCTGTGGAGGATTGGACGAGGGCGAGCCTCCTGAAGTTAAATCCTGAAAATACGGAAATTATGGCTGTGGGGAAAGTCAGGGGAGTGATGGCCCCCATCATTGATGAGGTCCGTCCTCCCCTGGTGTGTCAGGTCCGGAGTCTGGGGGTGCTCCTGGATCCTCAGCTCCGCCTGGATGTCCAAGTGGCAGCTGTGCCAAAAAGGGCATTTAGCTAGTTATATCTGGTGCGTTGGCTTAGGCCATATGTCTCAGACTCGGATCTGGCCACAATCGTCTATGCTTTTATTACCTGAAGACTGGACTATTGTAACGCACTCTACATGGGGCTGCGCTTGCTGCTGGTTCAGAGACTGCAGCTGGTGCAGAATGCGGTGGCCCATCTCCTAATGGGGACAGTCCGATGCAAGCACATTGCACCAGTGCTTCGCTCTCTGCACTGGCTGCCAATAGTCTTCCAGGCCCAATTCAAGGTGTTGGTGCTGACCTTTAAAGCCCTAAATGGCCTGGTCCCCACCTACCTGAAGGACTGCTTCACCCTCCAGGTCTTGGATCGGGCCCCTGTGGTCGGCTTGGGGCACCCTCCTCGAGGTCCCCCGGGTGTCGACCGCGAGGAGGGCATTTTCTGTGGCTGTGCCGCACCTGTGGAGCTCCCTTCCGTTGGAGGTCCGCTTGACCACTGACCTCCCCTATTTCGGTAGGTAATGCAAGCAAGACCTGGCTGTTCCACCAGACCTTTACCGATGGAGATGGGGTGGGTTGGTTGGGTTAGGACGGGTTTGGGCATGGATTGTTTTAATTTGGGGGTTTTCAGTTCTTTTAATTGTATTTTGGTTTGTTTTATATTTTAACATGTATTTTTAAATGTTGTTAGCTGCCACGAGATGCTTTTAGCAGGAGGGGGCGGCATATACATTTTATTAAGAAATAAATAAATAACTAAATAAATACAACATGGTTGTTGACTGCTGGACAGTAGCACTTCTAAAGCGATATAGGGATTATAGTGAACCACAAACTGAACATGAGTCAGTAATGTGATGCTGTAGCAAAGAACGCTTATGCCTTTTTGGACTGCATTAGAAGCATAATATCTAAAATAAGTAGTAATTATTCTGCTGTACCTGACTCTGGTTAAGCCTCATCTGGAGTACAATGTTCAGTTTTGGTTGCTATTTTTTAAGAAAGACATGGACAAACTGGAGAGGATTCCGAGGGGAGTAGCAAAGATAATAGAAGGTTTGGAATACAAGTCTATAACCGTCTGCCAGGTGAGAGTCGTGGCAGCTCCGATGAAGCCCTGAGCAATGCCATGCTTTGGGTCAAGCTTCCTAGCCCCCCCCCCCCCCAATTTGGGCCCTGCTGCAGCGTGCTCATGTTCCCCTGAGGGAACCTCACTGGTTCTAGGCCCAGTTTCTTACTCAAGATTCCCCTGAGCACTGTGGCTCAGGGTCATATGGCACATGCTCCCCAACTAGCTCCTCCCACACCCAGTTGGGAGCACTCAGCCCACATCAGTTAGCTTAATAGTCATTATGATGGAGGTGCCTGCCTCTGCACTGGCCCACTCCTGAGAACGCTGCACACTGCAGTGACTCTCCCCCTACCCCCCCACCCCTCAACATATGGGTCTAATTCTGCCATTGCTTTGGGTGCCTTACTACAAAGTCTTACGAGGAAAAGTTGAGAACTGTGCATATTCTGTCTCTTATACACATCTAGATGTGTAGTTCACTTCACTTAAAACTTGTCTAAAACTCCATTTGAACTTGATTCAGAATGATGAGTGCGTACCGAACTTTATATCCATAAGTGAAATTTGACCTATTAGTCCACATACACTGATTTCTTATTTTAAATATTGTTTCCCTCTTCATCCTAAATTACTTGTAGCACTTTGTATTCCATCCTAGCCATCTTTATGCTTGCTATGGTTTGAGTCTCGTAGTAGTAACAGCCACTGTACTTGAAAAGGGGGTGCAGCCAGCTTCTCAGTGGGAGCTGCACACTGTATTTTCTCCATTACTTGAGAACACAATGGAAGTTTTAAAGTGATGTCTATATCTGCAGAAGCTGCTATTCACACCACTTTTAAACGAGGCGCTGAAAAGCGCTTCCTGAGCCCCGCGTTGAGAAAAAAGCCGCGCGGGGAGTGTTTACACGCTCCCCGCGCTGCCAAAAGTGACGTGCTCCCCGTTGCCGGCAGCGGCTAGAGAAGCGGTGCTTTGAAGAGGCACGTTCTGAAAGCCTCACTTTTCAGGCTTTCAGAATGCGCCTCTTCAAAGCACTGCATCTCCAGCCGCCACCGCTGCCGGCAACAGGGAGCACGTCACTTCTGGCAGCGCGGGGAATGTGTAAACACTCCCTGCGTGGCTTTTCTCTCAACGCGGGGCTCAGGAGGCGCTTTTCAGTGCCTCGTTTAAAAGCAGTGTAAGTGTAACATTGTTATAGAGTAGTACTTCTGTTGTTATTGACAAAAACATTCTCTGGTTAAATGGTTCCAATTTATTTAATTTCCTTGCCAATAAAATAACCATCCTAGCCAGAGGGACAAAATATATTCAGAGTAGAAAAAATGTACAACTGTACTGTAGCATTCAAAGAACTAAGATATAAAGACTCTTAAAGAATGAAAATCTGATGGCAACCCGTGCATCAGAGAAGCAATCATTTATGATGAAAGTAAATTTTGCTACTGTCTGAAAGAGGTAAAATTAAATTTGTCAAATGAGACAGTTTTGTTGTAAGGAGCACAGGGGCAAGGGGCATCTGGGACATGAGTGAATATGGGGGTGCAGGGGATGAGAGGGCTCAGGGCCAGAACTGGGAGGCACAAGAAGAGGCAAGGCTGAAGAATGGGCGAGAGGACTAAGGCAGAGAAGGCATGAGACCAGGAGGGGAACAAGAAAAAAGGGAACAAGGCACGACTAGAGTGGGGAGCAGACAAGAATCAAGACAAAGCTGGAAGCAAGATAAGGGTGGGGTGTGTGACAGGGAGAAGACCAGACACAAGCAAGGCGAGGAACAAGAGAGGGCTACAGAACAAGAGCAAGCAAGGCAAAGAAAAGGAGTGCAAGCAGAAACAAGATAAACAGTGAGTGTGTTGTTCTGCCCAGCTTCCTGTTGCTACCAGAATACCTTTTATGCTTGCTGGCAGCCAACCATGAAGCTGGGAGGCAGGGCAAGGGCAAGACAAATAAGATCAGGCGTGGTCTGGACAAGGCAGGGAAGAGAGTTCGGGGGAGTGCCTGGGCAAGAGGAAAGCTGAGGCAGTGGCACTGACAGGCCAGCAGGGAATGGGGCTTTAAGGCCAGAGCCTGACATTTGTACTATGAAATCAGAATTGTCTGTCTGATTAATTTATCACAAGTACTTATAGAGCTGCAGGATCAGCTCTGTAGTTAAAGTGGCTGCATCACTCTGTTAAAATCACAAACATTCTATCCCTTATACAATTGAGATGATTTACCATATCACTGTAAAATTTTGTAGGGAAGGTCACTTAAGTGAAGGATAGAAGGTATCCAGTTTTCAGCCAGATTGGTTGACATATGGCTGACTTAGATGACTATATTTAGCAGGGAAAACATTTTTTGTTGTTGTCTGTAACATTTTTTGTTGACACAGAAAAGTTTGTTTTAAGTTATCCATCTACAGGTGTAGAGGTGTCAGAAAATTTAAGTGTGCATTGTAGTGCATTCCTGAGTTTAGATTTTGAAAATCTGTCATGTGGTTTTTAAGTTACAATGTTTTGAAGTTCTCATGTTATCCAATGGAGAAAGTGAGATTTTTAAGTTATGCCACGTTTACCTGGGCACCAGGGTCATATTCTGAGCAACCACCCCCATCTCGGGAAGCTGTAAACACCTCCACTTTCCCATAGAGGATATTTATTCCCTCTATAAATGTTCTATTGGCTTTAAAAATGCTTTCTAACTTAGCACCAGTGACCTATGTCATGGTTCATAGATCTACTTTAACTATTCCCTGACTTACCGTTCTGGGCGGATCTGAATCCTTTACTTCATTTCCCAGGCTGGGCAGAGACATTTCCTGCACTGATTTCCCTAGGCCACCCGTTGGCCTTCCCAACCCTGGGTCACACCAAACACCCCCATCAGGCATGGTTGTCTCCCTCTGTATCTGTGGTTCTGGCACAGAGACCTCCATCATACACACCCAGCCCTCCTACTTGAGTGCGTCCTTTCCCATTCCAAGTGGGAACTGTCGTACCCACAAAGGTTACACCTGGGGCTACCCCACTCAGGTTCTTTTACTTCCGGCAGGGTAAATCCTGCTTGGAGTCCAGAGGCACTACATTCCTCAAACTCTGGTGCCCACACGGGTAGAGGTGTGGAATGCACCAGGACACAGTGTACCCTTCCACTTGGGTGCCCGAGTGGCACACTCTCCATCTGGACCACATCTCTCGGAGCCAATCACCCTCTCAGGGCACCTCCATTTCTGATTGTGTTCAGAACCAGCATTGTTTGATACAACCCCAATTTTTTATGGTTGGTTTCGAGCAGGTTTTGTTTGCATCTGGGCCCCCAGAGGAGCCCCTTTACTGGTACTCTCTTTTCCTGTGACCCAATTCCCCACAACCCCTACACCGCACTACTGGGTGAAAACCAACTTCCAGAGCCTCAGTCTTGTTTCTCTGCCCTCTTGAAGGACAAGCCTTCTGCAGATGTCCCACAAGTCAACAAAAAAAACAAATTTTCAGCCTTCCGCAGGTTCCCTATACCTCTGTCTCCTCAGATAGAGTCCATGCTGTCCTGCTGATGCTTCTGCTGGTACTCATACTGTGTTACTGGCTGTGTGACCGACTTCTCCCTGGCTCTCCACAGCTGCTTCCACACTGCCTGCCACAGGTCCCTCAAGACACACTAGACTTCTCACTCCATCACTTGCTCCAAGAGGTCCCTAAAGTCTATGTCAGTGCTCTACAGGTATCTTACCAATTCACTCACTTTGGGTAGCAAGCATATCCCCTTTTCCTCTGGTGCTTGATAGCAGTCCAGTTAGGGTGTGCCTGCATTCTCCACCAGATGTAACAGACCCAGGCCTTGAGGGGTGAGTCCTCACAAGATCCTCACCCCAGTGGCCCATGCCATATCTTCTGTCCAAAAGTGCTCTTTATTTACAGTACTCAGTACTCACCACCATCAGTTCCATCCATACACTGAGCGTCCTCTGCGGTCCGCAGGGAGCATCCTTCTCGAGGTCCCCTGGGGAGCCACTATGGAGAGGGTGTTCCCAGAGGCTGCACCTACGCTGTGGCACTCCCTCCCAGTGGAGGTCCAGGTGGCCCCGGGTCTCCCCTCCTTCCGTCGTATGTGTAAATCCTGGCTGTTCCGCCTGGCTTTTGGCAACGGAGATGGGGTGTAGGCTAGGAGGGAGTGGGTTTGGGAGTGGGGGGAGGGTTTGTTGTTCAGTGCCTTCCTTTTTAATGTGTTTTAATTGTGTTACTTTCAGCTTTTTATGTTTGTTTATTATGTTGTAAGCCGCTCCGAGCTGCCTGGAGCAGGAGGGGTAGGGTAAAAATGTTGTAGTAATAACTAATAATAATAATAATAATAATACAGACCTGTATCTTCTCTCTGGGTACCCATTAATATAGGCCTCCTGGCCAGGCACAATCCCTCCTGGAATCAAGTGTCTAGTTTTCCCAAACTGGCCTCCCTCCTGACAGTTGCCTCTGAGGTTTCACCCATTCTTGGGTAACTCCAGACCCTATAGACTTGTGTATTTGCTCAACTTGGCCCCTCCTGAAAAGGCACAATCCCTCCTGAAGCCAGGTTCTTCCCAGAGGAAGTTCCTGGCTGCAAGTTGGCTCAGCCCTTGTGAGGCAGAGCCTTTCCTAGCTCTTGTTTCTCCTTGGTAGTCCCCCTAAATGAGGACTCAGCTCAGCCTTTTAACACTCCTGTGGCTACCCAGCAATGCTAAATTGCTTCCAACTTGGACCTCTTAAAGGTGCAAGCCCTCTAAGGACTTCATTGACCTACTGCCTGAGAAAGGAGCTATAAATGAAGGAGAAATTGTGGCTACAGTGGAGACAGGGATCAAGTCTGTAATATTGGGATGGGGAGGAGCTTACTGTCCCGAGCTTCAGTGTTGCCCCCAACCTACAGAGGAAGAGGAATGGGCCTGAAAGGCCAAGCAAAGTTTTGGTGCATGAAGCCTAAATTGTAAGTGAGCACAATATGTGAGATTGTACAACATCTTTACTGCTTACAATAAAGGGAGCTTTAACTTACAGTTCTTCTTCGAGGATTTCTCACTAATGGGATCTACTTCCTGGTTCACAGGCACCAGAAACCTCCTAGTTAGCAGTCTCCAGGCAGAGTAGAGCCTGAAAAAGACTAGAACAAGGTAAGGGCTCCGCCCCTTCCTTCCTCCCTCCCGTCCTGAAAAAAGTGCAGGCTCCAGCTCATGCGAGAGCAGAATCAGATAAAAGGAGGGGGGGGGAGCCCTCACCGCCTCAGTTTCTTCCAACCATGTTGCGCTTGGAACACCTCCGTTGTTTTTCCTTTTTTTAAAAAAAAAAAGGATTAATAGTTAGAAAGTTAAGAGTTTAAACCTATTTAGATAGGATTAGACCTCTCTTCTCTGCCCGACCGCCTCCACGGCAGTCCGGACTATGCCCAAGCTACCGGGCTTTAAGAGATGTAGCTCGTGCCCTGCCACACTCTCGATCAGTGACCCTCATGAGAGGTGCTTAGCGTGCTTCGGAGAAGGACACAACACACCCTCCTGCAAGCACTGTTGAAAGGAAGAGGATCTGGGGCCACACAGGCCTCTACCGGAAGGGAATTTCAGTCTCAGTGTGGCCACTGAGAACACCCTCGCCATAGTTGCCCCCCGCACTACTACTTTGAGATAGGTGCCCCCAGCTGACCACAGGGGCCGATCCAGAGCCTGGGAAGTGAGGCAGTCCCACAAATAGGTAGGACCCAAGCCATGTAGAACTTTATAGGTGAGCACCAACACCTTGAATTGGCTCGGAAGACTATAGGCAGCCGTGCAAAGAACTGAGCACTGGTGTAATGTGCTCATGGCGAACCGTTCCCATAAGGAAGTGGGCCACCACATTCTGCACTAGCTGCAGCCTCCAAACTATCACCATAGGTAGCCTCACATAGAGCGCATTACAGTTTTGAGGTGAAGAAAGCATGGGTGATAGTAGCCAGGTCCGAATCTGAGACGTACGGCCGAAGCCGCTGTACCAGATGTAATTGGTGAAATGCGCTCATCGCCACAGCCTCCACCTGGACATCAGGTAGAGCTGAGAGTTGAGGAGCACCCCCAGACAGCAAACCTGAGAGACCAGTGGAGGGCGAACGCCATCAGTGATGGGGGACGCCAGCTCCACCACCCATCCCACCAGCATCATCTCCGTCTTATCGGGATTCAGCTTCAGACAGCTCACCCTCATCAAACCCTCTCACGACCTCACCCAGTGACTGCATATACATGTTGAACAGGAGAGGGGACAGAATGGAACCCTGCAGAACTCCACACAAGAGGTCACAGGGGGACAAGGAACAATCCCCCAGCACCACCCACTGAGTTCTCCTGGCCAGGAAAGAGCAGAACCATTCAAGGATAGTCCCTCCCATCCTGGCTTGGTCCCCCAGGCGAGTCACCAACTTCTCATGCTCAACGGTATCAAACGCAGGCAACAGATCTAACAAAATCCAACAGGATTGAGTGATCCTGATCCATTTCACAGAGGAGGTCAGACCAAGGCCACAAGTACAGCCTCAATGCCATAGTCCGAACAAAAGCCGGACTGCGAGGGATCTAGAAAATGGATGCGGTCCAGATGCTCCTGCAGCTGCCGAGCCACAACCCGCTCAATAACCTTCCTAAAAAGGGGAGGTTAGAGGCTGGCCAATAACTTAACCAGTCTGAATATGCTTGGAAAGTGTTTTGCCCCATTCCTGATGGACTCCAATGTATTTTAAGTAGATTGTAACTAATAACGTAGTATGTGTGGACTAATTCAGTAAACCTGCTAAGTTAAACCTACCATGAAAGGACATGTTTGGGTCTACATTCCTGCCGATATACAGAATATTTACAAGCTTCATGTGAGGTACCACAGGAAGTCTGTACTTGGACTGGTGGTGTTTAATGTATTCACTAATGATTTGGAAAAGGGAGTAATGAGCAAATTGATCAAATTTGCATATAAAATAGTTAAGACTGGGGAGGACTGTGAGGAATTACAGGAAGATCGGAGCTACGTCGTGCTCAATCCAGGGAAGACTGAGGTGATGTTGGTGGGAAGGGGCAGCCGATGTGAGGGTGGATGCCCTTGCCTCCTTCAGGCCCCTGAATGTTGCTGGGGTCCAGGTGGAGGTAGTGGACCAGGTAAAGAACTTGGGCGTCATTTTCAACCACACTGTCCATGACAGCCCAGGTGCCGGACGTGGTGCAGAAATGCTTTTTTCAACTATGCAATTTGCGTAAGTTACACCCTTATTTATCCCAGACTGACTTTGCCACAGTGACCCATGCCCTGGTGACTACAAGGCTTGACTTTTGTAACTCCCTCTTCTGCGGGCCCTGAAAGACCTCTTGGTACTTGTCTTCAATTGGTGTGTCATGTGTCTGATTTACCACATTTACTCTTTTAATGAGCCCAAGAGCCTTACAAGTTCTCAACCCCAAAAGTGGCTCCTTGTTCCCACAGACTACTAGAAATGTGATCTTCTCTGGGGAATTTTGCCATATTACCTCTAACTCTTATTTACCTCGGTGAGGTATTAATTCCCTACCATAAGCCCTCAGTCTTGTCATACTTTTAACAAGCTTGATTAGTTTTTTCTTAAGCTTTTGGAGTATAACCTCAGGGATTACATTTATGTGGGCCCCAGTATCTAACTTATATGTGACACTTGTTCCATTAGTTTGTAAAGATATGGTCCATTCCTTTGTACCTGAGTCTGCTTCTGTCATGATGTCTATGAAGAGATCTTCTTCGGCATTATCCTGGGAGCTGTACTCTGCTTGCAATTGTTGTAGTGTCTTCTGGTCAAACCGAGCCTGTCAGCATACCTTTGCAAAATGATTAAATTTTCTACAAATATTGCACCGCTTTCCCATTGCAGGACACTGATATCTGTGTCTGCCTCCACACCTTGAACATTTCTCTGTCCCTGTTGCAGCTCCCTCCTGTTGTTCACAGAATGCTCTCTGCATCTCACTGGCTCTGACTCTTTGTCCTGTGACTGAATATTTTTCCTCATAGGCCCCTGATTTCTCATGGGCCCCTGATTTCTGATAGGACCTTTCCCCATTATTTTTCACAGGCTTCCTAATGTTTCTGGCCTCTCTCACTACATCAACAGCTGCACGAGCCGCTTTCCCTTCCAGTACCTGCATTTGAGCTTCCATCACTGCTGCTGCTTGGGCCATGCAGACTGCTTTGGCCAATGTTAGCTCACAGTCTTCAAGGAGTCTCTTTTGAAGTTTGGTGTCTCTTGTGCCCAGCACAATTTGATCTCTTATCAAAGATTCTGTTAGGAAACCAAAATTACAAGACTGACTCATTCAAAAACTCTTCTATGGATTCTCCCTCCTGTTGCACTTGTATGCAAAATTTATATCATTCATAAGTCTCATTGGGTGATTTCAGACATTACGAGATCACGCTCAACCACAGTGAACCACGGTCAATTCCGCGGCGGGGCCAAAGCGCCCTGCATGTCTGTTAAGTGGCCGCCAGATGTTCACCACAGTCAATACCCACATGGGGTCAAAATCAACCACGCTTCCGGAGTTCCGACCCGGCCATCTCCGAAAGCGTGGTCAAAGAGATTCCCAACGGGAAACAAAAAAAAGTAATGTCTGAACGGCAACCACTGGCCGGAACCAAAGACAACGATTCCCAACCGGGGACAAAGCACGCAGCGTTGCTGCCAGGCAACCAGCAACAACACGAGGGAGATTTAAAAGGCACACGACAGCAGCCGGGACGAGCCGCCCCAGCGCCTTCCAGGTGCTTTGACCACAGCCTGGCCCGGGATCAGCGTAATGTCAGTTGCGCTGCCCCGGGTCATGGTCTGGTGATCCGACTCCTTGCCGTGGTCCTGGTCCCGTCATGTCTGTTCAGGGCTTTCCTTGACCACGGGGGGTGGTTAATCTGTTCACCCCTGCCGGGAATCTACTGTGGTGAATCGGGACCACGTAATGTCTGAAATCACCCATTGTTTCTGGGCATGCAATACTGGTGCCATGTTATGTTTGGGTATATAGAGACACAGGCTGTATTGGAGTCTTGATGTAAGGTTTATTAATTGTGTTTCTACAGACACTGTTCAGAGCTATTGCTAGCAGGCCTCCATGCCAGACTCTGCCCAGCACCCAGCCTGGACTTCCACTTCCACTTCTTCCCCCTAGGGGAGGCCCCTGACTTAAAATCATAGTACATATCCTTACAGGCTGCCAGCAGTGCTTATCCATCATTTGCAGCTTGTTCAGAACACAGCAGCTCGGCTGTTTACTGGTTTAGGCAGCCGTGATCATATCACTGCCACCTTGCGTTCTCTGCATTGGCTGCCTGTGGAGCTTAAGATTGTGCTGCTAGTTTTTAGGTCCATAAACAGTTTAAGCCCTGGCTATATTCGAGACCTACTCCTGGAAGCTCACACTGATGGATATTTGCATTCAGGAACCACCTGCTGTTTGGGGGTTCCACCATCATGTCTGAAGTCGGCAGGCAATCAGGCCTTTACTGTGGCGGGCCCCTCGGTGTGGAACTTGCTCCCTTCAGATGTTCGTCTTGGTTCCTCCCTCTGTACCTTTAAAAAGCACCTGAAAACATATTTGTTTTCTAGGTGCTTTTAGGATCCACTAGTAGATGCCCTCAGATGTACTTTGCCCTCCCTTTTTGCCTGCCCCATTTTAATTTTTTTAATAATTGTTTTAAATTCTTTTGTTTATAATTTCTAAAATTGTGTATAGGTTTTAACTTTTTGTGAAGCACTCTGTGTGCCATGTAAGGTAAGGGGGCATTATATAAAATTATTATTATTATTATTATTTTAGATCTTGCAAGACTGAATGACTGGGCAACTAAATGGCAGATTGAATTCATTGTTGACCAAGTGCAAAGTGATGGATATAGGGGGACATAATTCTAACTATACATACACAGTGCTGGGTTCTAAATTAGATACTGGAGTCGGTGGGGCTGATCTGATGGCCCGCGGATCCTTCCCCCGCGCACACATGTGCATGGTTTCTGATGGCATGTTGCGCAAGGTTCCCATGCAGTTGAGTGTGCACAGGGGGTGTGCACGAGATCCGCGAGCCATCGGATCGACCCATTCATTGAAAACTTCCGCTCAGTTTGTGGCAGTGGTTGAAAAGCAAACAGAATGTTAAGAATCATTTGGTAGGGGAATAAAACATATCATAATGCCACTACAAAAACAAAAAAACCCATAATGCCACTATATAAATCTGTGGTGTGACCATACCTTGAATATTGTGTGCAGTTCTGGTCACTCCCTCTCCAAAAAGATATAGCAAAACTGGAAAAGGTACAGAGAAGGACAACAAAAACGATCAAGTGTATGGAATAAGTTCCATATGAGGAGAGGCGTGATAAGCTAGTGGAGTGGAACAAATAGGTAGGGGACGTTTATTTACCCCCCTCAAGTAACACTAGAACTAGGGGACACTCCATGAAACTAACTGCGGGCAGATTTAGAACAAATATAAAATAAAGGGTTTTTTTACTCAACGCACAGTTAAATTATGGAATTTGTTGCCAGAGGAGGTTGTCGGGGCCAGTAGTATGGAATGACTTCCGTGTCTATCTTATTCTTTGTAAAGTGCCAGGTACATCGCTGGCACTATATAAATGCTTATAATAATAATAATAATAATAAATTAATAATAGTATGGCCTTGTTTAAAAAGGACTGGATAAGTTCTTCGAGAATAGGCCCATTAACAGCTATTAGCCAAGTAGATTACGAGATGGGAACTTCTTACTGTCTGTCAGTGGGGGCACGGGAAAAGGGGATGCTTTTGCCCACACGCACCTGGCTTACTAGGAGGCTCTGCTTAAATAAGCAGGGGTCCCGGATGCCCGTCAGGATAGTATGTGGGCCGCTCAGCGTGCTTTCGCACCAAGAGCCTCGGCCCCTATCATCATTGGGCGCAGAGCGAATCTGGGGAAGGGGTTCCACACAGCAACTCCTTTCAAGGCCACAAGGGAGGTTAACCAGTGAAGGGTAGTGAAGGGGAACAGGGGGTCGGGGCCCAGGAGAGCAGGAATGGGGATGAAGGACTCACACTCGGGGGGGGGGGGGAAAGGGATACAAGGAAGCAGCCCCAGGAGGAGGAGGGGAGATGCACCCCAGCCCGCAGGCCCTCACGCCCTACACTTATTTACCAGGAAGGAAGTGGGGAGGTTTCTTCCACACCAGAATCACACAGGGCTCCACACTCTATCTGTCACCAGGGTGGGGGAGAGGATGCAAGGGAAGGGGTATGTAGTACAAACACCAAAGAACACACAATGCAACTCAGTCAAAGATACAAGTACTTAGCTGTCAGGCAGGGGGGCCAGTCTCCACAGACACACACACTCTGTTCACCGGCACAGAGCTCTCTGAACTGCCAGCAGATAAAGGAGCAGCCCCGCCCTCCGCACACACCCGAAGACGCTCAGAACAGCGCAGCGGGGGCGGGGTTCGGCAGCGTCATGGGAGGGCCTCCTGCGCTGTGCCTCGCCAGGAACGGCTGCAGTACTGGGCGGAGGCAGCGTGTTGCGTGCCGCCTCAAGCTACTGAACGGAGGGGGCGGGTCCCCAAGCTGTCCAACGCCATCGCCGGGCTGGGGGGTGACCCTGGCGGCTGACACTGTCGGGAGCAAGGAGTGATCAGCAGGGAATGGATTGCCCATTGTGACTGTTGGTACTTCTCCCATGTGACCGGAATTGGTCTCTGTCAGAGACAGGATACTGGGCTTGATGGACCATTGGTCTGACTCAGTATGGCATTTCTTATGTTCTTGTGCTCTTCAGCTTCAAGAAGTAACAACTGAGAGGGGATATTATAGAAGTTTATAAAATCATTAGTGGCATGGAACAAGTAAATAGTTACTTACCCTCTTAAGTAGTACTAGAACATAGAAACACTCCATGAAATTAACTGGCAGCAGATTTAAAAATATAAAAGAAACTATTTTTCACTCAATACACAATTAACTCATGGAACCTTTTCCCAGACGATGTGGTCAAGGCCAGCAGCATAGGTGATGGTGGTGTTGTTTTTAAAAAGGATTGGATAAATTCCTGGAGGATAGGTGCGTTAATGGTTAGTGGGTTCTGCGATGTAACTTCTGACTGTCAGGAGCTGGGAGTGAACAGCAGGGTTTGGATCACTCCATTATGACGTGTTGGATAATTCTGCAAAAAGCCAAAAATGGCCACTGTCAGAGACAGAATGCTGAACTTGATGGACCATTGGAATGACGCAGTATGACACTACTTTTGTTCTTAAAGGGTCACAATCTTCCCATCAGATGGAATTGGTGAAAAGCACTCCTGGCCACCACTGTGACCCAGCATTCCAGGCACAGCAAGAGGTCAATGAGCACTCCGAGACTGAAAACTTGAGTAACCGTTGGCAGTGATGGGTGTCTCAATACCTCTGAGGTCAGAGGGCTGGTCAATCAACATCACCTCAGTCTTGTCTGGATTCAGCTTCAGTTGTCTGGCCCACACCCAGTCCCCAGTGACAATCAATCTCTGAGCCAAAATATAAAACTGTGGTGTGACCACACCTTGAATATTGTGTGCAGTTCTGAATATTGTGTGCAGATTGCAGGACTTGGGTAGAATGAAAAAGATAGATGCATGATCTTGCACAGCAGCCTCAGATACACATTGAACAAGAGGGAGATAAGATGGAACTCTACAGGACCAGACAGAGGAGGTCCCAAGGGGACAACAACGCCTATCACTAAGCACTAGGACAAAGTGTGGTAAGGCTGCACAATTGCAGTAAGGAGCTGCTGCTCTTGGGCCCGGTCCCCATCTGCACTGCACCACAGTGGGTGCTGTTGCCATTCCCATGTGGCCACATCACAGCTGGGGGTAGAGTGGTGGGTGGGTGGAATGGTGCGAGGTTGGGCACCCATGCATGTGGTTGCGGTTGGTGCCTCGGCCTGCCCTGGGGTGTAGCAGGACCTACAACAGCGGCCTGCCTGCCCAGTGTGTGTCCTCGAGGGCAAGGGCAGACTTTGTGCCCTGCTCTCCATACTGGCCCCAAAGTGTGGCAGCTGCAATTGCTGGGGCACGCAGAGGATCAGTCCTATCCAGCTTATGTGATTGCTCTCTTGCCTACAGTTTTCAGTGCATATCTAATTCCCCTCTTAGTTAGGCTTTGAAAAGAAAGAAGGTGAGAGCACCTAATAATTAGGACCCAGCTACCAAGAACTTACTGTTCCTCTCTTAAATTTATGCAGATGTATGTAACTAATATTCTCAGACTTCTCTCCAGCCTATTCAAGCATGATGCATGAGGGAAGCATAGTCCTGATTTTTTGTCTAATGTAAAATGTAAATACAAAAGAAATAAATCCATAGATAGCAAATGAAATCCAGGTGTCCAGACCAAAGGAAACAGATAATTGCCAATGGAGGTTTGGAGTAGGAGCATTTGTTTTTCTGCAACTTCTTTGCTGCTATGTCATGACAGTGGTGAAGAGTGACAGGTTCTTCTCCTCTTCTGCTATTCCATGTGCAAATTCTGGATATTTACCAACCCCAAATACCTCCAGACAGCAACAGAAGTATGTATTTCTTGCTACAAGGGTTGTTGATCAGTTACAGGCTAACTTCAGAAGAACCCAAATGACACAATCCAAGCGAGAGGGGAAGAGCTGCATTGCCATCCTTTATTGAACTGCACCTAGTGTCATAAGTAGAGGTTTTAGTGCCACTGGAAGTGACTTAACTGACCCTCATGCAGTCCAAATGGGGAACAACTGTAGGGAATGGGCCTGGGCCCTTTTTTTAGAAAGAATTTCTAGTACCTCTTTCAGAGAAGCTAAACTTCTGACAACCACCAAGCAAGATATAGCATCTTTTATTAAACAGGTGTAACGCCCCCTCAGCTACCTCCTATCTCTGACCCTCCTGGGAAGGGGTCCAAGGAATAGGGCACCTGGGTTCAAGGGCTCGTTCTCTTAGAGTTTCTTTGGCACCGAATGGCAGTGCCTCCACCTGGGGTGCAGACAGGGCTATGGTGGCCCTGCAGAGGAAAACTATGAACACTATGCTGGGCTAGTCAGAGTATAAGTTGAGGCCACCAAAGAGCATCTGGTCAAGGTACAATCTAGCTGGATCTTGAGGCAGGGCAACCCCTCAGGCTGAGGGGCTCCTCCTCCCTGGTCTGGTTTAAGCTGGACTGGGCTGCCCAAATGGATACTCCCTCCACCAGCCACCCTGCCAGCCGACCTCCCTTGCCGTCCCTCTGGTACCTGGGGTTTGGAATCTTCAGCCACTGTGTCCTCCCCTCTGGTCCCCGTCAGCCGATTTCCTGACCGAGTGTCCTTCCCATCTCAGCTCCAGTCAGTCTTCTCTCCCCGAATTCTCCTCACTCCTGTCTCCTTCCCTCCCTTTTTCTCTCTCCCTATTGGCTCCCAGATTTTCCTACCCCCTTCCCCCTCTGGCAGAATAGCCAGAGCCCTGGTAACAGTTCTAGATTTCCCTCCACCTGGCTGTGAATCACTCCATGGTGTCCTGCACTAGTTCTCCTGGACTTTGCAAACCCTCTGCACATAGCTCACTTGCGCTCTACTGCCCCCCCTAGTGGCCGTCTCTCGGTAAGTACAGGTCAAACCCTTGGTAGTCCCCAAAGGGGGGGGCTACACAGGCAAAAAACAAAAATCAGCACTTGAGTTACATCCTCCTGTTTCTGGGAGAAATAACATAGGAAAAGTTGTGCAGTGGCATCTTTGATCTGATTTCCTCCTGACATTGGGACTGCATCCAGTTGGGTTTCAGTCCAGAAGGGGAATGGCATTAGCTAGCACACAGTCTTCTCATTATTATGTGCAGAGGCCAGATGTCTTGGCTGATGCGTCTCAACTTTTCAGCAGCTTTTCACCTTCCAGATCACAAGGTGTTACTGATACATCTGCCTTACCTGAAAAGGGGTGGATTAAATCACCTTAGAGTGGTTTCATTTGTTCATTTCTCATCATTGCCAGACAGTGTGTGACTGCTTACTAGGGGTGGGAAACCGGTAGAATCCGGTATCCAATAATGCCGGTATCGGGCGTACCGGCATTATCGGATTTGGCCCGGTAATCCGGACCCGGTACCGGATTCCGGGGTGCCGGATTTTTTTTGCATTGCAGCCATTTTTAAATGGCTGCAATGTAAAAAAATTTAAAGCCCCAGCCAGTTTTTTAAAAGAAAAACCCTCCCCGAGTCCAGGCTGCGCGGGTGGAAGGGGGGACACCCCCCACCCACCCTGCCCAGCCTGGCTTTTTGTTTAAAAAAAGAACAGAGTCAGACCCGGACCCGGA
>QEPC01012741.1:2204411-2231963 GCA_003113815.1 Sphenodon punctatus
GTTAGTGATTTAGTTTTAGTGTTTGTAGGAGTAGGTCTGTGTACTTATTAGATAATCCATTTAGTTCATAGCATTTAGAATAGTTAATAACAGTTAGATTTAGTGTAGACAGATATATATAATATTAGATTAAAAAAAATAAGAAAACCCCATATAAAAACCAAAAAACCAAATAAAAAACCAAAAAAACCATATAAAACCCAATAAAAAACCAAAAAAACATATAAAAAACAAAAAAAACCATAACAACACTTCCCGAACGGCCGAACCGAACAGCCGAACGGCCTAACCGAACGGCCTGTTCGGATGACCGAACCGAACAGCCGAACTCGGCGAACGAACCGAACTAATCCGAACCGAACGGACGAACCGAACCGAACGCAGCCGAACCGAATGGACGAACCCGAACCGCAATCTGTTCGCCCATCCCTACAGGGAAGAGGAAGCTCCCTCTGTAGAAGGAGAGGGAATCCCCTGGTTGGAGCTCTCTGTTCCCCACTGGTTCAGCTGTCAGGTGAGGAGCTGATAGTCTAGCTCCCACGGAACAGACATAGCGACTAGGTGAAATTGATCATGCTCCCTTCCCCCTGGTCAGTTTCACTAAATGCTGGGCTCCCTCTTTCTCACATAACTGCCAACCAGTAGGAAACAGGTAGTCTCATCCAGTGGTTTCTTTATTCCTCTGCAGATGAGGCCCCCTGTTCCCTGCTGGTCAGGCAGGAGACCAGCCTGCACTGAATTACTTAGAAGCTTGGTGAAGCTGACCCAGACTTCCTTTCCTCTCTTCAATTTTTATCAAGGCTGGTTCAGTGTGAGCTGGGCTCCCACGCTTGCAAGATTTTGCAGCAGGCAGCACTCAACAGCTGAGTGGGAACCAGAGCATCCCTTCTGCAGAGCTTGTGGGTAGGGAGCTAGCTCTGGAACTTCCCCATTCTACAACTTTTAAACACCATTAACTGACAGGGCTGTCTCACTCATCAATTGTCCAGCACAAGTCCCTTGCCTGCAGCACTTGAAGTGGGAAGGAAGGACAGCTAGTGCCTGTGGCTGGCAAAATGCCTAAAGCCACCCCTGGTCCGGACAGTTCTGATACAGTGGACGTCTTTAGACATAACGATCAGGTGTCAAAACACCTAAACACGTGTTTGTCTGTTGTGTGTAAGCACCATAACAATCCCAACATCAATTTGGCCAACCCGTTGAACACACGATGTGAACACCATTGCATCACAAGGACAATTTGCATGTTTCGGCCGAACATGTGACCAGCATTGTATCTAATGATATCGCGTGGTGTGTTAGTAGGTGCAACATGGGGAACGAGGTGGCAGCACTTGCGTGCTCAGATCAGGTGGCGAGCAAACCACCAATTTGCCCTGTCTACCTGCAGGACCGCCTCAGGCCCCAGGCTGTGGTGCAGCTCCTGTGGTCGGCCGGGGATGCCTAACTTGAAGTCCCCTGGGTTTCCCAGGTGGTGATGATGGGGAGGGTGTTCTCAGTGGCCGCTTCGTGGCTGTGGAACTCCCTCCCAACAGAGGCCTATCTAGCCCCAGACCTCCCCTCTTTCCGAAGACGGTGTAAGACCTGGCTGTTCCACCAGGCTTTTTTTTTTGGGGGGGGGGGGGATGGAGGTTTGGGAAATGGGGGAAATTATTTTATAATTTAAATTATTTTTTTATTTTATTGACAAGTCTAGGATGGCTGTAATTTTTAGAAGGTTTAAGAGTTTTACAAGTGTTTATTTTTGGATAGTTAAATTTTTAATATTTGGATGGTTTAAGAGCTTTGAAAGTTTTTATTTCTTAGGTTCATCCCAGGATGAACCAAGCACCGGGGATATCTTTGCCAACTTCTTAGCAAGGAGGGGAAAAAATCACTTTGCAAAATGGCCACTGCCCTTAACCAAAACGGCAGCAATAGTATCACTTCCATTGGCCCTGGGACTCCTGGGTTTGGTGGTGGTGAGGAGGAACCCCAGAGTCCCTGAAAGTGACTATCTCCCCCCTTCTGGTGGCAGAGGGAGAGGGGGCAGGGCTCGGGATTTCATCCCCGAACTTCCGGACCTGCACGGAAGGGAGCCATGAAAAGCTGTGCAGCTAGCCACCGGATTACATCCGCTGCCGTTTCCATCCAGCAGCGCGGGGACTGGGAGCTGTAAGGCTCGCCCCTGTTTCCCCAGGAGAAGGACTTGCTGTGGTCAACTTGGCCCTGGGACTCCCAATTTGGTGGAGGTGAAGGGAAGCCCCGGAGCCCCTGAAAGTGACTATCTCCCCCCCTCCTGGTTGCAGAGGGAGAGGGGGCAGGGCTGGGCATTTCATTCCAGGCGCATGCCAAAGGGCCATGCCCATTGGTGGGGTCCAGACCCACCAGGGGCGCGTGTTATGCTGGTTTTTAGATTGGCACAGTAAATTTGGATGGTCTGTGTTGAGTTAGGGTTGGTTACTGGTGGGGGTGTTACTTGTGGGGTGGGGTTTTTATTTGGGGTGTTTGTTTATGATGGAGGGTTGGGATTGGGAAGGTAGGGTTTTCTCACCTGGTGAAAGCAGGGGGGTTGGAGTGGGACTCCCTAGCTGTTGAGAGCGGCAGGGTGCCCTCTCTGGGCGGTTATCCCCTGTGAGAGGGAGGGATGGGGTTGGGGATTTTGGTTTTGGGGTTGAGTGGGGATGTGTTTGGGGGGATGAGAGTTGGTTTTGTCCCCCGGTAAGACGGGGGTTAAGGGGAGAGGGAAAGGGGAGGGGGTTATGGGGTGATGGTCTTCCCTCCACCTCCCTGGCAGCCTGCCGGGGGGACGATGGCGGCAATTGGGGTCATGGCCCTAGAGGGGAGAGATACCATTGTAAGTGAAGAGATTAGTGGCTAGTGTTGGTCTCCCGCTCAGCCCCCCTGGGCTCAGGTGACAACGTGAACGAGGCTTCAGGTGACCCTGGCCTGCCACTGGTGCTGTTTAATGCAAGGCCAGTAGCCACTAAATCTTTCATCATCCATGATTCCATCTTGAACTGGGCCACCAACCTCGTGTGTGTGTGTGTGTGTGTGTGTGACAGAGACCTGGCTGGACAAGTTGTTGGGGCCAATTTTGGATGACCTCGTTCTGGCTGGGTACTCCGTCCAGCACCAGCTCAGGCTGGAGGGTCAGGGATGGGGCGTAGCTGCTATTTTCAGGAATGGTTTGGTCATTCAGAGTTTTTCAGTGCAGACCAAGACTGGGATAGAGGGCCTTCATCTTGTGTTTGATTTGGCTGAAGACCAAAGGGTCCGACCAGAGACAGGGTGGGGATTCTGCTGGTATACCATGCACCCCACTACACAGCAGCATCCCTGACTCCTCTAACCACTCTGATCTAAGACCTGGTCTTAAGGTCCCCTAAGCTTATTGTCTTGAGGGACTCCAATACCCATGCTGAGACGAGATTGCATGGGACGAAGCAGGAATTCATGGCCACGGTGGCAACCATGGGGCTGTTCCAGGTAGTAGTGGGCCCAACACATAAGGGAGGCCACACTCTTGACTTGCTGTTCTGCACTGACCTTGAGGCAAGGAGTTCGTTGCTTAGGGGAGGGAGAGTTCTCCTTTGCCATGGTCAGACCATTACCTCCTGTGAACTTCCATCCCAGTACGCCCTCCAGTCCATAGTGGAGTGGGTCTGCCCCTGGAGACTTATAAAACCAGAGGGGCTCCGGAATGATCTAGGGGAGATACCTGTTGACCTCGACAGTTGCTCCATTGATGACCTCATGGCCTTTTGGAACATCTGGCTGGGTGAGGCCATCGATTGGGTGACTCCTAAACATCTCTTTACTGTAGGTCCCTGTGATTTACGGAGGACCTGGGGCAGCTGAAGTGTGAAGGGAGGTGGTTGGAGCGACAGTGGCACCGTATCCACACCCAAGATGATCAATTGCGACATAAAGCATTTTTGAAGACCTATGCCATGACTGTGCGGGCAGCAAAGAAACAGTTCTTTGCTGCCCTCCTAGCATCCACTCAGTCTTGTCCAGTGGAGCTGTTCTGGGTGGTGAGGAGGTTGATCGGTCCACCCTGTCTCCACCTGGAACCAGATTCATCCAAGCCTGCTGTGACATGTTTTTAGAGTACTTTGCAGATAAAATCGCTTGCATTGAGCACGACTTTGACTTCACCATTTCAGAGGCAGTGACAGAGTCAGAGGTTAGGAATGCTCTGTCTAGTCATGTTTTATGGGATGAATTTCAATCGGTGACACCTGCTGAGTCAGCAGATGTCCCGGTGTCTGTTCGGGACACAACTTGTGAATTAGATCCATGCCCATCCTGATTGGTCAAGGCCTCCAGGGAGACATTGGAGCCGGTGCTGGCGAGGGTGATTAACGCCTCCGTCTGGGAGGGGAGGGTGCTGGACTGCCTCAAGAAGACTGTGGTCCGGCTTCTCCTCAAGAAACCATCTCTTGATGCTGATGCCCCAGCAAGCTATCAGCCTGTCTCTAAACTTCCCTTTTTAGGGAAAGTTATCAAACAAGTGGTGGCCCGTCAGCTGCAGGTACACCTGGATAGCACCAGTTTTCTTGATCCTGCACAGTCGCGCTTTCATCTGAGTTATGGCACGGAGACGGTGTTGGTGGCCTTGGTCAACAACCTCCTGGTAGAGCTGGATAGGGGTCACATGACCCTACTGGTTGTACTGGATCTATCGGCAGCTTTTGATACCGTGAACCATGAGATGTTGGTGACTCACCTGTGAACCTGGCTGGGGTGGATGGGACAGTTTTGCAATGGTTCTGTTCATACCTCACAGGTAGATCACAGCGGGGACTGTACCTCGACCTCTGATGTGGGGTTCCACAGGGTTCCATTCTGTCCCCTCTCTTGTTCAATGTGTATATGAAGCCGCTTGGGGAGGTTGTGCGCAGCTGCGGGTTTCGTTGTTACCAATACGCTGACAACACCCAGCTGTATCAATCTTTTTCAACCAACCCAGGCCCTGTTGACTCCTTGCTGTCCTGATGTTTGGCTGCTGTGGGAGACTGGATGACATCAAGCTGATTGAAACTCAGTCTTGACAAGACATAAGTGATGCTGGGGGGTCAGTGATCTGGGAGAGGGGAGTACTCCCTTTATTGGGGGTGTTCACCCTCCATTGGTTCCATCTACGCAGAGCCTAGGGGTGCTCCTGGATTTGCAGCTGCACCTGGATTCCCAGATGTCGGCTGTGGCCAGGGGCATCTTTCGCCAATTACACCTGGTGAGAAGGCGCCGCCCATATGTCTCAGACTCCAACCTCACCACAGTTATCCATGCATTCATCACCTCGAGACTGGACAATTGCAATGCGCTCTACGTGGGGCTACCCTTGGTGAGCATTCGGAAGCTGCAGCTGGTGTAAAATGTGGCAGCCTGTCTGCTTACTGGGATGGGCTGAGTGCTCCGAGCATTGCATTGGCTGCCTATTGTCTTCTGGGTCCAATTTAAGGTGCTGGTTTTGACCTTTAAAGCCCTACACAGCCTGGGCCCTGCTTACCTGAAGGATCACCTCACCCCCTGGGACCCTGGACGGCCCCTGAAGTCATCCAGGGGCACCTCCCTGGAGGTCCCACGTTATCGACGGGTTTGGACCGACAGGCATGTTCTTAGCAGCTGCACTATCACTGTGGAATTCCCTCCCAGTGGATCCCCTTGCCGTCCAACAAAGCTGTATGACCTGGCTCTTCTGTCAGGCATTTGGCAGGGGGAGGGGGTGGGGGGATGAGTTAGTGGATAGTGGGAGGATTATGGGTTTTTTATGCAGATCAGGGTTGATTATTTTACTGTTATGGGTTTTTATGTATATATTTGTATTGTTATATTTTATATTTATAATGTTGGTTTTTTTTACCATTCATATGTTAGCTGCCCCAACGGCTGTCAGTGAGAGGGGCAGGGAAAAATTCAAGCAAATAAATAAAGAAAATAAATAAATTTTGTACATGTGTAATCTGCTGCCCTTAACCATAATGGCAGCAACACTATCACCACCATTTTGGTTAGGGGCAATGGACATAATGCACATGCGCAAAATGGCAGCCCTGTATTTGCTACACAGTGCAGTATTGTGAACTTCTAGCATTTCAGTGCTACAAACTAAACATCGGGCATTTTAATGCTACAAGCTCAGGTAAATTGTGTTGTAATTTGTAGAATTTTCCATTTGTAGGGTGGAAGGGGAAACATTTCTCTCAGAGTTGTTTTACAAAAAGGCAATCTGTTTGAAGCTGCTCAGGGCTTTGGAATATTAGCATAAATCTCAAGGCGAAAGGGTAGTGAGAGGGCATTGAGGCAGTCAGAGTTGCATGATGAATTTATTCCATGACTCTGAAATGCATCTCATTGTTACACAGTTTATTACATGGCTCTGCCATTTGTCTTGGGGATATCACCTCCCTTTTTGTGGTGTAACATAGTGCAGAAGGACATCTCGGAATACATTTGCATTAGATTTAAAATGCTTCCTACTTAACTTCACAAAAGCAAAGGAAAGCTGAACACCTACAGTGTGCACCTCCCTTATGTGTTTGAGGCTATGCTTATAATTGACAGCTCCTGAGTAAGAAGGTGACTTCTTTAATCATTAATCAGTTTTTTTCTAAAATGGTAATTAGTCTCAAGAAGAGCATTTCAAAATCTGTCATAAGTGTGTTTCAGTAGAAACCTTTCATGTTTGTGTTGTTTGGTGCTATACATCACACACCTACCCCCTGAGTAGGCCTAGATGTTGTCTATTTATTCACTCTTTATTAGGCTTGTATGATATTACAAAAAAAGAGAGGGGGTGAGAGGAGAAACTCCTGTCAAATGTGAAATACTTTTTAGGGAGGGAGGGAGATAGATAGAGAGAGAGAGAGAGAGAGAGAGAGAGATTCACTAACAACTGAAAGCTGTGATTGGCATGTCAAGATAATGAAAAATGTACATACTCATCTATATGGTAGGGTGATTTAGATCGATCGATCTCAATCACCCTACCATATAGATGTGTATGTACATGTTTCATTATCTTGACATGCCAATCACAGTTTTCAGCTGTTTGTGAATTTTTCACACTGTTTTAAACTGATACATATATCTCCTATATGGACAGAGCTTGGCTGCAAGAGCTGCCTGATCCCTTGCAGCTGTGTGATCCTGTTTCTCCTCCCCCAGTTAACTCCATAAGTAGGGTGCAGCCCTGAGGGTGAAGAGCCGTTGGCAGGGTGTTAGCGGGTGGAGGCGTTGAAGGCAGCCAGCCTATTTTGACATGACCTGACAAGTTGCAAGAAGGACATTGCTTGCCCCCACCAGATGTCATCTTGGCGGGGGGCTTACCTGGTCTGTCTGCTGCTGCCCTGGCTGGACCCCATAGTTGTGCCTCCTTTGGCCCCTCAGGGCTATTGCATCTAGCCTCCCTCATAGAGGGGGATGAAGGGGCAGCGTTAGCTCTCCCAGCGGAACCCCTGACCAAGCAGGGTTTGAAAGCAAGCCCCGGTGGGAGTGGCTCAGAGGAAGGGGGATGTTGATGCAGATGATAGGGAGGTTTTTATAGTGTTTTTATTTGGGGCCTCTGCAGAGGTGGGGATTAGATAAGAGTGGGGGGAGACAAGGTTTTGACTTTTATTCTCCCATGGGGGAGGGGGAGTGATAGGGAAAGGGGACATGATTGGGACTGGAGGAGATGGCTACTCCCTGGTGTGAGGAGGGAGTGTAATCTCGGGAATGGGTTAGGGTGGATGGTGCACTCTCCCCTGGTGTGAGGGGGGGGGGGGAAGAGACTCTAGGGAGGGATCTTGTGATCTTGGGGGGGGTATCTCCCTTGCTGAGCAACTGGGGTAGGGAGGATCGGGGGGGGACTGCTGGGGGGGGGGCTTCCACGGCCATAGGAGTTGTGATGGGGCGGGGGAGATATGGTCCCTACAGGGAGGGGGGGTTAGACCTATGAGATGGGAGAGGCACTTGGTGCCAATTTCCCTTGTGACCCCCCTGGGTAGATGGTGAGCTGGTTCAGGATCAGCAGGCCTCTGACCCGAAGCTGCTGCTGTTGAATGCAAGGTCGGTTGTTAATAAATCAACATGAATTAATATTGGATTCTGCAGCCGACCTTGTATGCATTATGGAGACCTGGCTGGACACTTGAGTCGAGGCCTCTTCTGGCTGACCTTGTTCCAGCTGGGTACTCTGTGGGGCATCAGCCACGGCCAGAAGGACGGGGAGAAGGGGGGGCGGTGTAGCCATTATTTTTAGGCATTCATGGTCTGTTAGGAGGAATCCAGTGCAGGTTCTGTCAGGCGTTGAAGGCCTCCATCTTGTGATTGATTTGGCAGGAGACAAGTTCGGGGTGTTGCTTGTATACCGTGCACCTACCTGTACAGTTTCATCCCTACACGTTCTGATGGAGATGGTGTCGGGCGTGGTGTTGCAGTCTCCAAAGACATTAGTCTTAGGGGACTTCAACATTCACATTGATGCCATGCTCGGAGGAACAGAGTGTGAGTTCATGGCCACCATGGACCTGTCCTAAATGGTCAGCGGCCCGACGCATGACGGAGGACATACCCTCGATCTGATTTTCTGCACTGGCCTTGAGACGGGGGATCCGTTAGTGGGGGAGGTGTCAGTGGTCCCTGTGTCATGGACAGATCCTTACCTCATACAGACCTGTCTCCCGGCACATGTCTACACATGAAGGGGTGTGGAACCAGTTCAGTTGGTCCGCCCCTGGAGACTGATGGAACCAGAGAGGTTCCGGACTGCTCTGGGGGAGATACCCGCTGATCTTGCTTACTGGATGCTCAGTGGCCTCATCGAGTTTTGGAATACCTTGCTGCCTGGGGCCATCGATCCCAAGTGTCTGCTCCCTCAGCCTCGACATCGCAGAACCCCTTGGTTCACTGAGGCGCTGTGGTTGTTGAAGTGTGAAGGGCGACGGTGGCAACAATCTCATGCTGAAGCTGACCGATTACATCATAGAGCTAGTTTACAAGCCTATGTGGTAGCTGTGCGGGAAGCAAAGAAGGATTTCCTTTCTGCCCTCATTGCGTCAGCTAAATCTCGTCCAGCAGAGCTTTTCCAGGTTGTGAGGGGGCTGGTCAGTCCAGCCTCCCTCTGCCTAGACCTGGAATCTTCCATTGACCACTGTGACACATTTGTTGATTATTTTGCTGATAAAAATAGCTCGGATTCACCCAATTTCGACGCCGCGCTTATTACAATGGGGAAGCCAGAGGCTGTGGAAACCCTGCCTTGTTCATTTTCTTGGGATCAATTTCATCAGATTTCGCTTGCTGATGCCGAGGATGCCCTTGGGGTGGTTAGAGCCACCTTTTGTGAATTAGATTCATGCTCGTCCTGGCTAGTTAAGGCCTGCCGGGAGACACTGGGTCCGTTGCTGGCTAGGGTGGTCACTGCCTCCCTTCAGGAGGGCAGGGTGCTGGGCTGCCTCAAGGAAGCAGTGGTTCGACCCCTGCTCAAAAAGTCATCTTTGGACATCGACGCCCTTGCCGGTTATTGACCTGTCTCTAACCTTCCCTTTTTAGGGAAGGTTATTGAATGGGTAGTGGCTCAGAAGCTTCAGGAGCATCTGGACCGACTCAATTTTCTGGATCCCTTGCAGTCCGGCTTTCATCCAGGCTATGGCACTGAGACTGGGTTGGTGACTCTGGTCAACGACCTTCGCCAGGAGTTAGACCAGGGCCGTTCAACCCTGTTGATTTTGTTAGATCTATCGGCTGCTTTTGATACCGTTGACCATGAGTTGTTGGTGACGCATCTGTGGGACCAAGCAGGGATTAGTGGGACTATTCTTGAATGGTTCCGTTTGTTCCTTTCAGAGAGAACCCAACAGGTGGTGCTTGGAGAACATTTTTCATCTCCCCCGGACCTCTTGTGTGGAGTCCCGCAGGGTTCTATTCTTTACCCACTCCTGTTCAACATGTATGTGCAGCCGTTGGATGAGATTGTCCAGAGTACTGGAGTTCGGTGCCATCAATATGCTGATGACACCCAACTCTATCTGTCCTTTTCATCGGACCCAGGCCCTGCAGTCTCGGTGGTTATACGATGTCTGGCGGCTGTGGGAGACTGGATGAGGGTGAGTTGACTAAGGCTGAATCCCGACAAGATGGAGGTGATGTTAGTGGGGAAGGCAATGGATGTGGCGTCCCACATAATTTATGGGGTCCGCCCCCTGTTGGTACCTCAGGTGAAGAGTCTGGAAGTGCTCCTTGATTCGCAGCTCCATCTAGATGCCCAGGTTGGGGCTGTGGCGAGGAACACTTTTTGCCAGTTACATCTAGTGCATTGGCTTCAGCCATATATCTCAGACTCTGATCTGGCCACTATCATTCATGCTTTCATTACCTCAAGATTGGACTGTTGTAACGCACTCTACGTGAGGCTTCCCATGGTGACGGTTCGGAGACTGCAGCTGGTGCAGAATGCGGCGGCCCATCTTCTTACAGGGATGGGCCGCTAGGAGCACATTACACCGGTGCTCCGTTCTCTGCACTGGCTGCCTATAGTCTTCTGGGCTCAATTCAGGGTGCTGGTTCTTACGTACAAAGCCCTACACTGCTTGGGCCCTACCTATCTGCCTCACTCCCTGTGCCCTTGACTGGTCCCTGTGGTCATCCTGGAGCTCCCTTCTCAAGGTCCCCCGAGTATTTAGGGGGCTACTATGGAGAGGGTGTTCTCAGTGACCGCTTCACAGCGGTGGAATTCCCTCCCAGTGGAGGCCTGGGTAGCCCCAAATCTTCCTTCGTTTCAGTGCCAATGTAAGACTTGGCTGTTCCATCAGGCCTTCGGCAAGGGGGAGGGTGGGTTGTTTAAGGGGATGCGGTGGGGTGTTTTAATTATGGGGAGCTCCCCTTTTACTTACTGTTTTATCTTGTTGTTTTTGTTGTTGTTTTATATGTTTTTATTCTTGTAAACCACCCGGACTGCTATGGCAGGAGGTGCGGGGTACTAAATTTGATAAATAGATAAATATAAACAGTCCATGTTCCTTTGTTAGGCTAAGCAAGCATACTCATGGACTGTATCTGTATAGAGTAATTTAGGAGGTGGCACCAGTAGGGAGACCTAGGTAGGAGCAGAAGATTTAGTCTCTTGCTCCTAAAGCTAGCAGTGTGGCTGTAGTTCAGAGGAATGGGGCACAGAGGGTTATAAAGAAAATAAACAAACAAGGCATATATCCAAAACTATCTCCAATATTTCTCTTCTATGTATTCTCTTCAGTTTATCTTTTTCTGTGTCTGGAAAGTGCATAGCTTATCTTGGGCACTATAGCATTTTACTCTGATCATCCAAAAATGTATGCACTGGTGTTCAACCAACACACAATGTATAAAAGTTAAATACATGTACAAGTTTTTGCAGAATCCCGGTTGGTGTATAGTGCATCTGCAGTTCCCTCCTCCCTAAAATAAAATGTTGAAATCCAATCTAGCTATGAATTTCCATTTTTGCTCTACTGGTGGTCAGCAGGGCCTACAAGCCACATAAATATTTTACTATTAGTTTAGTCATTAATCATTAAATAAGAAAAGATAAGTGGCAGTAAGGTAAATACTAATCTGTATTCATCAGATTTCAAGTTTTCATTCCATTTTTGCATCCCATCCAAAAGACCACAGTGACCATGGACATTGGCTTAATAGAGCTTCATTTTTCAGATATTTTCAGTGGGTTCAGTACAGTCAGAAAATAAATCTTGCAGCTGGAATTATTTTTCAAAATGATCAAAATCATGCAATGGATTTGAGACAATTTTGAAAAATAATACTGGTCACATCATTGTGCGCTTTCTGCAATTTTCCTATTTGTGGGTGAATGTCACGAAGAGCCAATATAAGTGCAGGCAGGAGCTGTTTAGACATTTTCACGCAGCTCTGCGAGTTTTTCACAGGCATTCCCTAAAAAGTCCTTCTTCCATCTCTGGGCTTTTCTCAGTTAAACTGTTAATCGTGCAGTCAATGATGGGGTATCTTTTATATGGACAAGTTAGGCCTAATATGTGATTATTGGTTTCATTTTCACTTCTGCCTAAGTCAGGAGATGAACTCATAGGCCCTTTTCAAACGGGGTGGGTGGAGGTGGGTGTGCTCCTGTTCCCACAGGCTCAAACCCACCTCCACTCATCTCCACCCATGGAGCAATCGGCATTGGAGCCATTGCTCCGTGCGTGGATGATGGGTGGAGATGGGTGTAGCGCGGGAGCGCACATGCACCCCCACTCATCCGCCGCGGCATTCCCACGGGCGCCTCCACCCATCTCCGTGCAGCGAAACTGCATGGAAGATGGGTGGGGGCATCTCGTGTGAAAAGGGCCAGAGTTGGACTCTGCAGGAGAACAGTAAGGACATGTCTGAAGAGCTGATATATCTGGGTATCCTAATCCAAGGTAGGTGCTCATCGCTCAGCCAAGCCTAAATCATTTCAGTCAGGTTCCATGGTCCTAATGCTGAATCAGACCTTCCCTTTGATCTCTGAGATTATCCACAGTTTTTGATCAGTTTCTGGAGATCTGAAACAGATTTTCCACTGTGTCAGATCACCAGACACTGATCTGGATCAGCTTCTAACCACATTACAGCACCGTCTTGTGCTTATGCAATAAAAATAATAGTTTATTGCAATAAAGATTGGTTCTAGTAATAAATATTGGTCTGGATTCTAACTTAATCAGATTGAAGCATAATAGTCTTATGTTTATTGCACACCACTGTGGTGTGCAATAAATGGTCCCCGTTCTGCCAGACCCAGATCTGGTGGTATGGATCCATCAGAAGCAGAATACACCCAGATACTTTGTTTAAGGCATTCTCAAGAAGGCTTTGCTAGGTAGCATGCCTTGCCATTGACTCTACTCCTGCCTGTCTCTTCTGGGATGCACCCAATTCTCCACCAACAGTTGAGAAACCCGTGAGTGTATACCCTTCCCCAGCCACAGAGGATAGCCCCCTCACTGGGAATGACTCTGCTGTTGACTGTGCAAGGGTCTGTGCTACTCCTCCACTTTTTCTCACAGTGTCCAATGGATCCCACATATTGCTGTTTCATTAATCCGATGCCTTAATTCTTGCAAGCTCCTGCACTGAACTGAACTGCCTTAGGGAGACATGTACCCCAGCATAGTGTCACAGTCTAAATCAGATGTGCATCCACTGGGTGATCAGTTAGCTTGTGCATCTTAGCAGAACGGTCAGGCCCACAAGAGCATGGTCTAGACAGAGCATTGGTCAATAACTCGAGATCAGGAAGTGTGAGCATCTTAGCCCAGAGGGTCAGGCATGGTCTAGGCAGAGCGTGGGTTGAAAGGTGGAGATCAGGTAGCACAAGCATGGGAATCCAAGGAACTAGCAGCTGTAACAGTCAGGGGCAAAGTGGAGAGTGGAAGGTAGGGCAAGAGGCAGGTGGGATCACAGAGCAGAGGCAAGGGAAGCTGTACCAGGAAGTAACCAGTTGGTGAGCCACCCTGAGCTAGACTTCTTCTCCTTATATAGGGAAAGCAGAGGGAGTGCTGGGCGCTTTCTGTTCTGCCTTCTGGGCTTCAGCACTGGGTCTGATTGACTGGGGTCATAGCTGTCTCCTGGGCAGTGGAACAGGTGCCAACTATGAGCTGGTGCTATCCTGGTGGGAGGAGCTATCCTGTCTTTCTGGCACTGTGGAAGAACCTGTGCATTCCTCTTAGGGCTGCCCATCTGGCTAATGGTGGAAAGATTGGAGCTGCATCAACACTGACAGCCACATGTGACACTTGGTTGACTACGTCCTGCCCCCAATATGGAAATAGGTGTGTCCAAGGCTCAAGACTAACAGCCCTAGGGCAGCAAATAATTCAGTGCAATGCCCCTGCTGGAAGGGGCATTGCATCCTATCCCTCCTTGCCCTAACCCCTGATTGGAGTATATTAAATATACTACGCTGATGCAATGCTGATACACTGGCTAGCAGATGTGGAACCTCCTTTCTTCAGGTAATAACTGATGTTACAAAGTCACTGCACCACTACCTCCAGTTTGCCCCCCCCCTCCCCCCCCCCCCCCCCCCCCCNCCCCCCGATAAGTTTCATTGTTTTCAGGAAGGTAAAATATGATTTCAAATTAATCTAAGTTTCTAGTTGGCCTCTGCAAACTCATGTTAGCCATTCTGTGCTCTTTCCACGTTTGCTCAGAAAATGCATTAATAGAAAATAATTTGAAATGGATAAAGCAATTGTCCAAATACAGAGAGTAAGCAAGATGAATTGCTGGTTTGTTTTTTTCTTTCCATCCATCCTCTCCTGGGATGCTCTTATTTTACTACATGTGAAGGAAAGCAATTTGTGAGAAGGGTGGTGCTTTGAGTCCTGCCCAAAGGTGCCTAATCAAGCAACCATTGGATGGCCAAGGAGGTTGAGCTGTGGGTACAGAGGTCTAATGGAGGAGGAGGAGGCAGAAGATAGTCCTCTGATTCTTTTGGTGATGGGAAATACAACACTCAGGATTGCAATGTGATCGTCATCCACTTTTGAACGATTGTCGCCAACCCCAGAAAAAGACAGGGAGACCAATGAATGGGTTCAACAGGCCTCACTTTATTGAGCAGAAACATCAATACCAAGGGGACTAGTTCCCCTGTCAAAATGGGTCCAGCAAATCAAGTACCATGTCACTGAGGGTGACCTGTTGCACACCCAGGTACCAGCCCTCCCATTTCCTGAATCTGATCTAGCCCCCATCCTCACTTTCATCCCTCCATCCAGCCCAAGACACCCAACTGGGTAAGAGGGAGGGATAAGAACCGGGTTCCCTGTGGACGCCTGCTCAGCAAGGCATGGGGGGCCACTGCTCTCTCTGATCCACACCTGACCTCAATCGAAGCTCATGATGCCCCCTAACTCCCTGGAATATGGGCAGGCATTCGGCCACACTAAGCTCATATGCCTGGCCCAATTTCCTCAATGCTGCGCTATGCCTAAACCGCTACCTCCAAACAGGACCCTCACCTGTCGAGTGCAACAACTTGCTACAACACCCGAGATAGCCCCCCCCCCCCTTCAAGCAATTGAGAGAAAGCTACACTGTGGGGAAGGTGGAAAATCAGGAGCCCCCGATGCCAATCCAGAGCCCCCGTCAAAAATTCCTTCGCAGCCCCAATAGGTGACCAGCAGCCACCCACAGCAAAGCAAGGGGGTGGGTGGGATTCTACACAGTCCATGCTTAGAGGCTCACCAAATGAATGGTGCAATGCGGCCTCGGAGCTTAAATCTGGCATCCAGGTGTTCCAGTCTCATGAGACTCAGTACCTGGGCACACTGACTGGTTGCCTCGCAACTGACGCCTCCCTCGTGGTCACAAGGGGTAAAGCGAGTGGTCTGTGTTGGAGTACGGGACCTCTTATGGGGGTGATGGCTCAACCTCTAGACAATAGAGAGGTCAAAGGTACGGAGAGGGAATTGTCAAAGTATAAAAGGTTTTATTACCAGACTTCAGAGATGAACGGCTGATTCCTTCCAAAGCTGGGAGATACAGAATGTAGGCTGGAACAAGGTATCTGGGGGTCCTAGTAACACGCCGGTACCATTTACCATCCTCCCTCGCTCTCACCTGTCCCCCCTTATCGCAGTCCAAAACTCTGCTGCCAAGGTCATTCACTCTGCCTGTCGCTTCGACCATGTGCAGCCTCTTCTCTTCTCTCTTCACTGGCTCCCCCTTCCTGAACGTATCCTGTTTAAACTCCTGGTATTCACGTTCAAAACACTCCACAACCAAGCTCCCCCTTACCTCTCGGACCTAATCTCCCTACGCACTCCTGCACGCGCTCTCCGCTCTTCCTCTGTCCCCTCCCTCACTCTCCCTCGTTTCTCCTGCTCACCTAACCGCCTTCGACCCTTCTCCCTCGCTGCCCCCCATGCCTGGAACTCCCTCCCTACCCACATCCGCCTTGCCCCCTCCCTCCGCTCCTTCAAATCCCTCCTCAAGACCCACTTTTTCCTCGCCGCCTTTCCCATTGCCTGCTAGTCGTTCCCCATATACTTACTGTCTGCCCTCCTCTGCAGACTGCTGCAACCAACCTGATTGTAACCAAGCCAAGCACACACACCTGAGACTTCGCATCTGCCTGAATGTTTGTTTGTCTTCTCCCCGTCTCTCCCACTGTCCCCTCTCCCTGTCTCCCCCTCCTTGTCTTTTAGATTGTAAGCCACAGGCAGGGACTGCGTCTATTTCTATGTTCTGTACAGCGCCAGGCACATGGCTGGCGCTATATAAATGTTTATAATAATAATAATAAATTTATAGGTTTACAGACAAAGAACTCAAACCTGTCCAATGAGGGGTAAGCTTACTGGAATATTCATGGTATACGTATAAGTTCTTACATTCCACAAAGGTTGAATTGATTCTACATTGGTCTTCTAAACATTAAATGAGTCATTTCATAACATCATTATAACAAAGTGTCAATGGAGACAGGCTGGCGGGGATGAGGTTTATCACACAAACAATTCCTGTTCCCAGGACTATACCAGGACAAATGTGGGTGTATTATTTTTACATTGCTGAATGAAGTTCTTATTTCCAGTAGATGACCCCTGTTAGCTTTCATTTCTGTTTGGAGAAACCTCAGATCTGATATAAGTTCAGGCCTGAGCCAGTCTGGTTCACTGAAGTGACCCACACCTGAGGGCTCAAATCCTTACTGTCTGCCCCCTTGAACCTTGTCTCCTGTCTCCTTCCTCCAAGGAAGGATGGGGGTGGGGGGGAAGGACAAACAGCTCTCTTGTCAAGGAGGTGGAAAGGGGGATTAGAAAATTATTCACCAATGCTTACACCCATACAACTACTTGACTTAACAAGAATAAATTTAAGCAATGTAAGAAGAATATACAAAATAGTCAAGGATAGTGTATTGTTCCTAACCCTTTTACCCAAAGAGAATTGATGCTATGGGACTTTAAGGCAGGGACTTGGAATATGGACAAAAAACAGCTCAATTAATAATTATGTCATTTTAATTCTAACTCAAAGATGTGGGTGAGCATTAGGGTCAGTGCCAAAAATTGGCAGATCAAGATAAGAAATGAAAGGTCCCCTTTGCTCTTGTCCTACTGCTGAAGGTCTACGGCCACTTTCTTTTTTCCCTCTCCTTTTTTTTCTTTTTGCTATTGTTTTATTTTCTTTCTGTTTGCTTTTATCCTTCAAGATACATTTTATTAGCTGATGAGCTATTTTATATGAGCTCCAACTAAAAATGTCAGAGAGCCAGGGGTAAATATTCAATCTGTATTTCTTCACTGTTTCTGAAACTTTACATAGTATCATTTCTATAGCACTACTAGGCGTATGCAGCGTTTTACAGTCACAGATTTAAAGAGACAGGTCCCTGCCTAGTGGGCTTGCAATCTAAGATGGACACAGGTGCGGGGAACACAGGGACAGACACATATTCCCATTTTACAGATGGGGAACTGAGGCTGAGAGGTTGTGACTTGCCGAAAGCCACCCAGTGAGTTTATGGCTAGCGCAGGATAGCCTCCCAGCTCAAAGTCTTGCACCTTATCCACTTCACCACACTGGCTCATTGACTGTACCTATTTATTTTTATTCTGAATATCCAAATTGTATAAAAGAACTGAAGAGCAGATATGTGATCAGTAAAAATGCACAAAAGAATAAAAGACCAAATCCTTCCCTGAGTTACACTGGTGAAAATCCAGTTTCCTTGGTCTGGAGCTCATTCAAACATATATTGCAAACTGGAAATTAGCACCTTTTGTAGATCCATACTTAAGTTTAAATAAATTCCACCAAATTATTAGCTTTTCTTCTGATACGTGTGAATGTATTTCCTTCTCACTGTAGCATCACAGGACCAAAAATTAAGGTAGTTGTATTTCTGAAACACCAGGGCTGCAGTATATTGTATCTCAAAATTATAGCAGTGGCACAGCAATTTCTAAGGTTGGTCCTTTCATTTTTTCAGAGATGTGGCATGGCAGGAATGAAATAAGCAATGTTAGCTCTTGCTCTCAAGCAGGAAATTGATAATGAAAGAGAAAAGCAGGCATCTAAAGAACATAAAATAATCCACCATATCTTTGATGTCAGGTTCTCACCATCAAGCCTTTATGATCTTTACCACTATATACTTTGTGGATGCAACGTTGCTTTGCTATAATGTATATATGAAGTATATAATATGTGCCGCACTTCAGAAAAGCAAGGTTGCTTTAATGATCTAGTACTGGCCTACTGAGAGAATCCTAAATCAGGAACAGTCTGTGATTCAGCAGGGGTCCTGCTCATCTTCTCTTCAACTATTCTTCTACTATGGTTTTCTGCAGAAACAAAAGCTTTCCTGACAGGTGCAAACAAGTAAAGTGTTTTGCAGACACCATCACAGAATAGTAAATCTTGCCGCAAAAAGATTTTGCCTTTTAAATTACTTCTCTAACTCTTTATTTTTCATCTAATAGAGTTCTGACAGTATGTAGTTTAATATCACTGCAAAATGACATTTTGGGGGGAACATTGCAGTTTAGCATATACCATATAAATGTGGAATTGAACAACATCAGTTTACTATGAGCAGATCCGCACTTTCATTAATATCCTATTATTCCTGTTTTACCTCCTGATGTGATTTCAGCTGCTTAATGCTTCTCTCTCTGTCTGTAAACTAATCTTGAGTTTTATTGTTTGGCTGAGTAATATAAAACTGAACAAAATATTGATTACAGAAGGGCTATGATATATATTGTGCAATGCTTAAAAAACTTCAACATTTTAAATAAGGGTACTTTGACACATCACAGTTTCTATGCATGGATCCCAGCAACAGGGCTCTGCACCTGAGGTTACCTCTCTTTTTTTGACATCTGAATGGATCTACCACATACTAACACCAAGCTGATCCATGAGAGAGGCACCCTGGATATTTTCTGCAGTATTATGACCACTGATAACCTCAATGTGATTGCATGCGAGATTCATTCATATGTCATGCAAAATGCCACCATTTGGAAAACTGACTCCAGGCTAAGATGTCGTGGCATTAATGAGAACTGTGGGTGATAATCATGACATCTCAGTCCCATATCTCCCAACAGAGAAACAAAAAAAGAGTCACAGAATCACAGAGCTGGAAGGGACCTCCAGGGTCATCCCGTCCAGCCCCCTGAACGGCCTGCCACACCCCAACTATCTACACAGAGAAATCCCACCAATCGTTACAAGTCAAGTAGAGACTGGGACCAACCAGAGCACACTGATACCCAAAATAACAGAACAGTTTTAGAAAAAGAAAGATCCAGTTGTCCCAAACAGGTGAACCACACCTATGTTTCAGGGAAAGGCAAAAAAAACTCGGTGTCAGCTGCCAGTCTGACTAAAGGAAAATTTCCTCTCGATCCCAAATATCACCAGGCAGTCAACTGATACACAATTATAGTACCCAGGTTTCAGAATGCCCCAGCAGTCCCACCTCCAGCTGCAGACAATTTTGGTGCTTCGGAGGGGAGGGGGGGAGTATTCTTGGGAGGAGGATTTCCTCCTGTAGCATCAAATAAAAACACCTCACAAGTTGTGTCATAAATATATCCAACTCTGTTTTAAAACTATTCAGATTCTTTACTCCTACAACTGCCCCTCAAAGCTTATAAAAACCTTCTAATTTCCATCCTAAAATTATTTATAACCAGCTGCATCCATTTGTTTTTACCCACTCTCACCTTTAGTTTGAACAAATCTCCCCCTTCTATTTTGTCATCTCCCCTGATACATTTGTACAATGTAATCATATCTCCCATTGGTTGTCTTTTTAATATGCTGAATAAGCCAGGCTCTTTCAACCTCATCTCATAAGGTAAGTCCTCCATTCCTCTGAGCATCCTGGTAACTCTTTGTTGCACTTATTCCAGTTTAAATTCATCTTTCTTCAACACTGATGACAGAACTGAAAACAGTATTCCAAATGCGGTGTTACCAAAGCCTTATACAGAGGCAACAATACCTCCCTACTGACAATACCACACCTAATACATCCCAGGACAGCAGTTGCCTTTTTTTATAGCTGCATCACATGGACAGCTCATAGTAATTTTATGGTCAATTATAATCCCCAAGGCCCTCTCCTGTGTTGTTTCCAACTGATGAGTTTGTATCTGGTCACTACAATCCTTATTATTAAACCCCAATGGTGTAGTAACTATGCGTGCAGTACTTGGACCTGGAGGCAGAGGGAGGCCTTAGCCAGAAAGTCACTGAGTGACCTTGGGCCAGTCACAATATCCTCTCAACCTAACCTACCTCACAGGGTTGTTGTGAGGTATAAAAGTTCTGTTAATTAGTTCAATGCGAAGTGCTTCGAGTGCCATGGCAGGTGGTTCTACATAAATTTTTTAAAAATAACTCCACTTTCTGCTATTAAATTTCAACCCATTCCTAACACTCCAATCCATGAGGTCATCCAGTTCATCTTGTATGATTTGCCAATCCTCCTCTGCATTGACAATTCCTCCCAACTTGGTATCATCACCAAGGTCAGTTATAAATATATTAAATAAGACGGATCACAAGACAGATCCTCAGGAACTCCACTAGCAACCTCTCTCCAGCTGGAAAGTCTACCTTTCAACATAACTCTCACAACCCTTTTTTCCCAGTTAACCAACTTGTACCCATCTATCTTTTTGTTAATTCCCATCTTTTCCAGCTTAAGCAGTAGTTAACCGAGTGGCACAGTATTGAATGCCTTATTAAAATCCAAATACACTAAATCTACTGCATTCCCTCTATCCAAAAAGTTATTTTTTCAAAAAAAGGATATCAGACAGGTCTGGCATGATCTACCCTTTGTGAACCCATACTGCATTTCATTGTGTTTTCCCTTTGCCACCATGTCATTTAATTATACTTTCTCTCATCATCTTCTCTAACTTCTTATATATCACTGAGGTTAGGCTAACAGGTCTCCCACTGAGGTTAACCTAACCTGTTAACCTAACAGGTCCTGGGTCATTTCTACTCCCTTTCTCCTTCAGCCTCATTCCCAGAGCCTTAATGTCCTCTTGACTTTCTCAGTGTTATTCCTTGCAATGTCATTTGTTGCCACATGAATGAGCAGCAGCAGAAAGCGGTTGGAAGATCCAAAGAGCCTTGGCAGGGTCTCTGTAATGTCTCTAATTAGGGCATCAGGCAGACAGCACACCTCTCAGGACGTTGAGTCAGGCCAGCAAATAGATACCTCTGTTCCTCTCAGGAGGGAATCCTCAATCACCACTGCTTTTCTCTGCCTGGAAATGATGACTTGTTTCTACTGAGGTTCCTTCCCATCTCCTCCTTCCTCTGTCTGCAGATCTTCTCACCTTCTCTTTAGGTTTGTAGTTATAGAACTTTCATTCTTCCTTGAACTCCTACTCTTAACTTGCTCTGCCATTTCTTCCTTTTTTATACTGGGACTAGCTTCTCTTCTTCACAGCTCCAACTTCTATCTGTGTCTCTTCTTCATTCTTTAAAACAGAAAACCTGTTCCTCAGCTGTCTCTCCTTCACTAGCTCATCTTTTCCTTTGTCTTCTCTTCGTAGCCATGTTTCTCCATGGGTCACGCCCTTCTTGTAGAAGAATTCTATCCTAATCTTGTTGCTCAGGTGCTGTTTTGAAATCTTGCATTCATGGTGTAATCTCTTCACTTCTTGGCTTAACAAGCTCTTCCAGTTCCCTTTGAGACTCCCAAGAGTGTCCTCAGCTGTATCTCCAAATGCTGGATCTTCCATGAGGTTGATGAGCTGACATTTCATGGATACATAAGACTCTTCTGGTCCACAGCCAGGGAAGATGTACATTCCACACAACTTCCACAGCCAACCATCTACTTTGTCTCCATTTTCCCACAGATTCCCTCAGCTTCCACTGCAGTAGCCATTGTTGTTCTTCCTTGTGGACTCCTATGGTGTTTTTAGACGAGCGAGGGAATCTAGCAGATTGACAAATCCGCTCTTTAGTCATGTGGGGAGCGTTTACATGTACCAGAAGTCTGGGTGCCATTGAAAACAGCGGTGCCCGGTGACTCGCGCATTATTTTTAAAACCAGATTTGTAAAACCTCAATATCAACATGTAAACACTCTCCGTGCAACTTTTTAAAGAGCAGATTTGTCAATCCGCTAGATTCCCCCACTCGTCGAAATACACCCCATGTCTTTTTTCCTGTAAAGTAACTAGGAACCAAGCACCAGGCTACCGCTATCTGCCTCTTGCTAGCTAACTCAACTAGCAAACTCCTCTTTATCCTCCCAGCTCCTTTGCCTCAGGTATTCAAGTCCCAGGCTCTTCTTTTCTGGTTGCCTCCCAGGAAAAGCACTTGAAAGGACAATGGGGAGATGATGGAATAACAAGGAACTAAGTGAACAATACACCGGAGAGCTCCTGTCCCTCTTTATTCATTTGGAATGTTAGGAGGTGTGTGTGCAAGTGTGTGAGGGGGTGGAACTTATTCACTCAGGGACAGAGTTCATTGGCCAAGGGAACAGGAGTTGTCTTTCTTTGACTGCTTGAAACATTGGGAAATATGAATTCCAGCAAAAATTAGATTAGGTGCCCCAACTGCTGACATTTTGTTTTCTTGAAGGAAGCTCTTACAATAAGGAATATATTAATCCAAGCACACCAGGGAATTGTTTAACAAATTCAGGCATCCAATCCTACATTAACTCCAGAGCTAAGACAGTGAATAAAGAATGGTGATATGAAGTACCTGGTAATTATATATTCCTTACATCATGTATTGCTAACAGTTCCCAAGGCTCCGCGTGACTGAGAGCAAGAGGTCCACAGAAAGAGGGATCTGCCGAGGTTAAAGCATTAAGCAATATCCAGAAGAAAAATACTGAAATATACTTTTTTTATATTCATGTTAAGTTTATTTGCTTGAGTCCAGTGGGGTTTTTTGCTCATTCTTATAAAACAGTTGTTTCTGCTTTGTTGTCTTCCCATAAGTCCTGTATTCCGCATTAGATTCAGATTGCTTTCCTGATAGTAACAGCTGTGCCTCCCATAGCCTTTATGTGGGACAAAGTCCAAAAAATAAGGGAAACAAGGAAATATTGAGGCAAAAAGATAACAATAGTGTGGAATTTTCAAACAACATTATCTAATAACATTTTGTAGGTTCTGAATGTTATAGTTTAGCATTTTCATTGTGAATCCAGTACAGTACTAGAAGTGAAAACTTTGGGGCAAATTGAAAATTTTAATGGAGTTAGCCTTTTATAGAGTTTGCCTCTAGTGCTCTCCCCTTATAGCTCTATAAGGGGAGAGCATTAGAGCTCTATAAAGGGAGAGCTTGTTGGCCTATAATATCAACAAGGTATTATAGGCATTGGAACCCAGCCTTAATTCCAAGTAAACAAACAATGTGTGTCTTACCTTCAGGGTCCAAAGTTAACTTTACCAGAATGGTCTCCACCTCTGAGCTTTAATTGGCTCAGCTCCCAGATTATGAATGTGCATGATTCCACACCTATGCAACAGTGGAACGCCTAGTAACCACCCCATTCTGATTCTGGGTTCATCGGCTCCATGAACACATATGGATGGTGACAGAAACAAACAGAAATACATTTTCCTATAAAATGGCTTTCTCCTTTTCTTTAGATGGCATACATGCATTGTAGAGCTGCAGGAGCAGCTCTGTGGTTAAGGCAGCTGCATCACTGCATTAAAATCATGAGCATTCTATTCATTATAAAATAGGGATGGTTTCTCCTATCGTTGTGAAATTTAGTAGGGAAGATCACTTGAGTAGAATCTGTCCCAGTTTCAGGCAAATTGGATGAAAAACAAGAAAGTTACAGGCATTTTAATTTGGGAGGCAGAATGACATTTTCTCCCCAGGTGATTTTTTTTGCTTATGGAGACATAGTTCTGGGAGCAAAACCTAGCAGTGCTTGAAAATTCAATTGTGGCCTGAATGGATTTCATGTTTTTAATTTATAAAAATCCATTGTATAGTTTTGAAGTTCTGATGTTTTGAATTGCCCATTTTGGCAAACAGGGAGAGTGAGAAAAGCAGCTTCCATGCTGTTTCAGTAACGTTCTGTCTATTGTGTTATACGTGAGGAGATGAGCTTTCATGAAGGCTACTGTTGTACAGATGTAAGTGGCATTTATTGCATACTATTGTTGTGTGAACGTGAGTGGCATTTATTGCATGCTACTGATGGACAAAATGAGACCGACTGCTGTCTGGCTGACTGACCGGCTGGTTGCCAAACAAACTCCCCAACAGATGAAACTGACAAGGAATGCGGTTGGGAATAATGGGGCTTTGGGAATGCCAGTAGCTTTGAATAGGCAATAAACGAATACAATAATAAACGCTTAACTGAAACAAAAGGAGTGGGGGGAGGATCTGAAATGCCAAAGAAGGTGGAGAAGAAGCGGAGGATTAAGAAGGCAAGGAGGGGGGAAAGTGAGGAAGCCATGGAGAGGAAGTGGAAAGACAGGAAGGAGAGCAAGGTGGAATGACAATTAGGAGGCCATTTGTAGCATCTGGAATTATGGGGGACTGGGTGGAATGATGGGTAGAAGGGCACTGGGAGTGACTGTAATGGGGAAGCAGGGTTTAATGATGGGAAGGTCATCTCCAGGAGTGGCTGCAATGTCACAGGCCTGGGTGGAATGACAGGTACGAGAACACTGGGAGCATCTAAAATGATGGGGAGCTTGGTGGAATGACACGTATGAGGCCAGAGGTAGCAGCTCGAATGACATGGATTCTGGGTAGAATAATGGTTACTGCTACACGGGGAGCAGCTGGAATGATGGGAGGCTGGGTGAAGTGATGGGTATAAGGGCAATAAGAGCAGCTGAGATGATAGGAACCTGGGTGGAATGATAAGCCTGGCAGAACAGCCAGGTCTTGCATTGTCGGTGGAAGGAAGGAAGATCCAGGGACAGACGAGCCTCCACTAGGAGGGAGTTCCATAGCCTCAGTGAGGCCACCAAGAACACCATCTCCATGGTCACTACCCAAGACACACTTTACACCTCTAAGAGGGCACCGCCAACAGACCGCAGGGGGCAATCCAGGACCCAGGGAGTGAGGCTATCCCTCAGGTAAGTGGGGTCCAGACTGTGTAGGGCTTTAAAGGTCAAGACCAACACCTTGAATCAAGGCCAGAAGATTATAGGCAGCCAGTGCAATGACCAGAGCACCGTGTTATATGCTCCAAGTGGCCCATCCCCGTAAGGGGACAGGCTGCCGTGTTCTGCACCAGCTACAGTCTCTGAACCATCACCAAGGGTAGCCCCACATAGAGCACGTTGCAGTAGTCCAGTCTTGAGGTGATGAAGGCATGGATGATTATAGCCAGGTCCGAGTCTGAGATATACGACCAAAGCAACCGTATCAAATGTAATTGACAAAAGACGCTCCTCGCCAAAGCTGCCACCTGAGCACCCAGGAGGAGCCGTGAGTCAAGGAGCACTCCCAGACTCTGAACCTGGGGGGCCAGGGAGGGACGAACCCCATCCCCATCAATGATGGGGGTCACCAAGTCCCCTGCCCCTCCCATCAGCATCACCTCCATCTTGTCAGGATTCAACTTCAGATGGTTTGGATGGAACGATGGGTGAAAAGACACCAGGAGCAGCTGAAATTATGGGCAGCTGGGTGGAATGATGGGTGCAAGAACCCAGCCCCCCTCACTGTCTTTTCATTTCCTCTCTCTTTGACTTCCTCACTTTTTCCCCCTCCTGGAGAAGGAATAGTCACAAGTAGGAAATAAGATTTTGCAAAAATTCACCACTCTTCTGATTTTGTTAGATCTTTCAGCAGTATTTGATATGGTTGACCATGAGATGTTGGTGACTCGCCTGCAGGACTGTTCTTGAATGATTCCGCTCATTCCTCGCCAGGAGATCTCAGCGTGTGATACTGGGGGACTGTACATCTTCCCCCCCGGGCTCTCACATGAGGAGTCTCGCAGTGATCTATTTTGTCCCGTCTCCTGTTCAATGTGTATATGCAGTTGCTGGGCAAGATCGTGAGAGGATTTGAAGTTTGGTGTCATCAATATGCTGATGACACCCAACTGTATCTCTCGTTTTCATCCAACCCAGGTCCGGCAGTCTCTCAGTGTTTACCTGGTGCCTGGCTGCGGTGGGGGATTGGATGTGGGCAATCTGTCTGAAGCTGAATCCTGACAAGGCAGAGGTGATGCTGGTGGGTAAGGGCAAGGGAGTGGAAGCCCCCATCTTTGATGGGATGCGGCCCTCCTTGGTTCCTCAGGTTCAGAGCCTTGGAATCCTCCTCGATTCACAGCTCCGCCTTGACAATCAGATGGTGAGCCCTCTCAGATTGTAAACCCTAGGGGCAGGGACCGTGTCTATTTTATTACTTTGTAAAGTGCCAGGTACGCTGCTGGCGCTATATAAATGTTTATTAATAATAATAATAATAATAATGGTGGCTGTGGCAAGGAGTGTGTTTGGTAAATTATACCTGGTATGGCGCCTTAGACTGTATATCTTGGGCTCTGATCTGGCCACCATCATCCATGAATTCATCACCTCAAGATTGGACTACTGCAACGTGCTCTATGTGGGGCTACCCCTGGTGACAATCTGGAGGCTGCAGCTGGTGCAGAATGCGGCAACCCACCTCCTTATGGGGATGGGTCACTGGGAGCACATAACACCGGTGCACCGATCTCTGCACTGGCTGCCTATAGTCTTTCAGGTCTGATTCAAGGTGTTGGTTATTACCTTTAAGGACCTATATGGCTTGGCTGCTACTTACTTGTGGGACTGCCTCATCCCTCATGTCCTAGATCAACCTTTGCAGTCAGCTGGGGACGCCTGCTTGGAGGTCCCCTGGGTTTCCCGGGTGGCTACTTTCGAGCAGGCGTTCTCGGTGGCTGCGCCGCGGCTATGCAACTCCTTTCCAGTGGAGATTCGCCTCTCTTTGGTTCTCTCCTCCTTCCGTAGAGTCTGTAAGACCTGGGTTTTATGCCAGGCATTTGGTATGGGGGACGAGTAGGAGGTGGGTTTTTTTTTAATATTGAGGTTTTTGCCTGGACTTACTGGGGATTCTACTGATTATGATGTTTTATTATAGTTTTATGATAGATTTTTAATTTGTGTTTTAATTTGTGGTTGTGAGGGCCAGCTTGTCCTCTCCCCCACCTGGAAGTGACTGGGAGGCTATTAAGCCCAGCTGCGAGTGGTTCCCCTTGCAAGAAGGGGAGATGGATGCAGGATGTTCAACATTTCTCATCCTGCTAGATCTCTCGGCCGCTTTTGATACCGTCGACCATGGGCTGCTATTGAGGCGGCTGCGTGACCTGAGGGGTCTGGACAGGACTGTTCTTGAATGGTTCCGTTCATTCCTCTCGGGGAGAAGCCAGCGGGTGGTGCTGGGGGATGAGACCTCGTGCCCCCGTGCCTTATCATGCAGCGTTCCACAGGGTTCTATTCTGTCTCCATTATTATTTAATGTATATATGCAGCCCTTGGGGGGGGGTCATGAGAGGGTTCGGGGTGCGGTGTCATCAATATGCTGATGATACTCAGCTGTACCTCTCTTTTT
>QEPC01012741.1:2237724-2271902 GCA_003113815.1 Sphenodon punctatus
CGCAGCCTGGACTCGGGGAGGGTTTTTTTAAAAAAAACTTTTTTGCTGGGGCTTTAATTTTTTTTACATTGCAGTCATTTTTAAATGGCTGCAATGTAAAAAAAACGGTACCCCGAAATCCAGTACCGGGTCCGGATTACCGGGTCGAATCCGATAATGCCGGTACGCCCGATACCGGCATTATCGGATACCGGATTCTACCGGTTTCCCACCCCTACTGTGTGGCATTTGCCACACAAACTACCTGCGCTCTTGGACCATGCCTTGAATTGCCTCCCAGATCTTGTCTGACCACCTCATGGTCTCCCCCAGCAGCTACCTTGACAAATCCTCCCTGCACCACAAGTTGCAGATCTGCCCTGGTTCCACTGGGAACCTGTTGTTGAAGGGATTTGTCCACGCCCATTTCAGTGACAGACAGTCCTGTAGCAAGACAACAAGCTAAGCCATTAGTTCAGACCACCCCACTCCCACCTTTCCGCGCAGATATTTCAGTCCCCACCCACCTTTCCCACCCAAATATACTACCTGCCCTTCCTGCCCAAATCCAGCCAGCCTCCTCTGGGGTGGTTGCTGTGGCAGGATCTCAGCACCATGTAGTTCTCTTCCTGCATTCATTGTAGAAGAGTGATGAACATACAGAAAATGAAATCAAGCACCGCCATTTGCACTATCCCCCCAGATGCCATTTTGTCTTCCACCTGCCAGCCCACCATGGTGCTTTCCCTGCTTACTAATCTGACCTCCTGCCATGTAGCCTTTTCCTCCCCCCAATCTCATAGGTCTGCCATAGTGCCTTCCCACCCATTTCCCATGCATACCGTTCCCAGTGCTGCTGTGTCTTGGTGAGTATCCTGCTACTCCCCAGTGCTCTCCTGGCCACGTGTGAACACAGTGAAGAAAACCCCCCACATAATTAGCAATAAACAGGAGCTTTTATCATACAGCTGTGTAAAAGTCCCCCCCCCCTCCCCCCAATGCCGGTGCATTAACTTACCATAGAAGGTAATAGGTTCTGAAGACTCAGCATTGGGCATGAGTTGCAGACCCAGGACAAGCTGGGACAACACTTGTCTGAGTTTGGCGTATGCGGGCCTTTTAAGACGGATGTTACGTGTGTACCAGTGAGAGCGGAGAGGGGGCAGGAAGCAGTCGCTCCTCGAAACACTCTTGACTTTTGACCTGTGACTCTATGCGGCCGGCAGGCCCGTACGCATGCAATGCTGCACACAGCCTTATTGATGAGATGCGAACATGTGGGCTCACATTAGTCCTCATTTGCCCGCACAGTGGACTCTGCATGCTCCGAGACCCTGTTGTGAGTGGGGGCTGCGTGTCTGGTGCGTGGTGGCCACATGGCTGGTGGAAGCGAACACCTAATTATGGGCAGGTGGATACCCACCTGGTGTGGGCAACTGTCTCGTTTGTTAATACCAAGTTATTTCCAGATTACTGGACACAAAGTCTTTATTGAATTATTATATGTATCCTCGTTTGATAAGAAGCAGATCTTTATTTTGAGCAGCTAACGCTGAATATCACCAATGAAGTTAATGGGATTGGGATGACATGCAGAAAAACTGCTGTTCAGTATGAGTAAGGTTTTGACCCATAAAAAACAAAAGCTAATTGGTGACATGGGTGATAAGTCAATTGAATTATCTCTGAAATTGCCCCACTGATTAATGTCTGACTTCTTTTATTCCTTAATATATACATTAACAAACTGTAACGCTGATATGAAAATATGAATTCTGTGTGTGCTTATTGCAGTATCATTTTTTTCCTCCAATGTTCATTTCTTAAGAAAATTGGCTAAAAAGCGGAAAGAGACATTGAGTAGTACACGGCAGGAAATGACAGTGATGGTGAATTCGATGGATAAAAGCTACACTGAGCAAGGCACCAACTGTGACGAGGCTTTCTCTTTCATGGACACGCACAATCTAAATGGAAGATGTAAGTTCAAAATGCTTGGGGACACAACGATCTCTTTATTTTTTTAAGGGGAAAGGAGGGTGCAAGCAGCTCTTAAAATGCTTCTCATTACCCAATCAATTCAGTGGTCAGGTTATTCGCTCATGGAAAATCCATGGGATCCAGTGTTTCCCACTGCGCAGCACATCACAGCAGATATTCTAATGAACAGGACTGTCAGACATCAAGAATAGGTTTCTTTAAAAATAATAAGGATAATTGAGCTTTTCTGACTTTCCTTTTCCTCCACATGAAGAGAACAGACGTAGTTGCAGCAGGTGTACGTTTGCATTTCCCCATCTCTTTTATCATGCTGAAAGTCTCATAACTTGGATGCTGCCCATGTGCCCCCTAAACTGCCTATAACTTAGAGTATTTCTGGCTTTCAGCCTTTTAGACATAAAGATCAATTTATCAATGTTACAGCTGTCTTGTTTCAGGTGCTACGTGCATACTGCTTTCTTTCTCTTGATAGTGCAAAGAGAGTGGAAATAATCACTGTGTCAGTGACTCTTTTGTGATGTATGTTGAAAATGAAAATTCTGAGGGTGAAATTTCATACAGACAAATTATCAGGCACCAGCATCCACTGCTTTTCTGGGAATCTGAACTATGCACAGAGCAGGTCTACAAACAAAAAGTAGCATTTAGAACTGCAAGCAAAAGGTGGAAAAGAAGAGTCAAATTTTCACATTGTGTAATAACAAAAGAAAATTTAAAAATGCAATTTTCTTTGCATGCCATTGTTTTTGAAAAGTTTCAGAATGTATCAAAGATTTTATTTTGTTCCTAGCACTACAATATGGGAAGGACTTGCTTTTAGTCTTAAATAGTTCTTGAGGATGTGTAAATAGAGCTTCATCCTGTCAATGCTTTCTGCAGAATTTCATCTCTGAATAGTGAGTTATCAGGTCCACAGTTAATAGATGTTATTTTACATTTTAGTCCCTTGTTTTTAGTGCTTGTTTTTAAACAGCAGTTTTTGCAGCTCACATCTTATTTCCTTTACTCAGGTAAGTGACCAGTTGAAGTCAATAAATTAGGATACCAGTGTTTCGCTGTGAGCACATTCACACATACATTAAATCAGCGCTTTTTTCTTTCCCCTGTATATTAGAACGATGTGGGAAAGACTCCATGCGCTTATTTAGCAGTTCTCCTGTTTGTTTTTCCAGCGCATTGAGGGGCAGCCAAAAGCTACCTTTACAAGCCGCATTTGAAATGACCCACATAAGTCCTCTTGTCAGAATGTCAGTGTCATGTCAGTTACACAGCGCCTCGTTTCCCCGGCTCCACTCCTCTCCTTCTCCGGGAGCCAGAGCCGGGGAAGTGGGGCGCTGTGTCGTGACATGATTAAAATGCTGCTTCCTAAATGCAGTCAATTTTAAAATGTGCTTAAATAAACCCATACGTGAATAGTGCATGGGTTTACTTAAGCGCATTTTGAAATTGACTGCATTTAGGAAAAGCAGCTTTTATGTATGTGTGAATGCGCTCTGTGTCTTTGGTTTTCCAGATCGACATAGCTTTTGATGTGGTGCTATTACTTAATTACAAAATCAAAAGTATGTGTTAATTCTGGGAAGTAATAAGTAAAGTACTTAGACTGTTTTTACACAAGCACACTTAATTTGAATTGGTTTTTAATGCAAATTAATTAATTCAGTGTTATTATTCAAGATTTACCCTTTGCACACTCATTGTTAAGGCGGATTTAATGTGCATTTGCAGTGTAAAAGGTCAATGTGTATTAAGGGTCTTTGGGAAGACCATGAAATCCCATGATGCAGCACTTCTGAATGTATGTTTAATCTTTCATTGTGAAATCATGTCCCTGCAATTGAATCTCTCTCAGTGGAGTTCCTATTCACTCTGCAGGCAACAGACATTCTTCACATGCCAAGAGGGCATAGGGAATGAACACGCGCGTTGTCTTTCCTTCCCCATAGCATTTCATGCGCACCAGTAAGAGCAGAGAGGGGGCAGGAAGCGGTCGCTCCTCAGAACGCTCTTGGCTTTTTAACTGCGACTTTATGGGGCTGGCAGGCCTGTACACACGATGCTGCACGCAACCTAATCGATTGGATGTGGACATGACATGGGTGCACATTAGCCTGCATTTGCCCACACAACGGGCTCCACATGCTCCGAGACTCCGTGAGTGGGGGTTGTGTGTCCGGTGGATGGTAGCCATGTCGCTTGTGGGAGCAAATACGTAATAAATGGGCAGGTAGACATCCACATGGTGTGGGCTATCCTGCCTGCATGCAGACAAAGGACAGCATTGTTTTCTACACCCTCACGGACATGTTAGAGTCCCTCTGTGTGTGCTTCAGTGCTTGCTTTGAGCAGCAAATTTGACATGCAACACAGGGACAGCTGGGATACCATAGAGATACGGGTGGCTAGAAAAGAAACGTGTATATCTGCAGTACTCTATGGAGTTTTGGAGTTAGTGCAAATTAAACATTTACACAATCACTAATTCAGACTCAGCTTTATGCAATTTCAATTAAATCCTCAAAACTCAGGTTTCCAGACCCTGCATTAAATCTTGAATTCAGGGTCAATAATTCGGACTCCAGTGTTCCCACAATCACGTTAATTCAAATTAAAAGCCAGTTAATTAAATGTAATGCTAATGAAACAACAACCTCTCACTTAAAATTTTCATAATGAACGTAGCAATCAGGAATCAAACTGGCAATCTTAAACAGTTTATAGTAAGTAAGTAAATACTTTATTGCGTGGCCATCAGACCATTGCATATAAAACAAAATATAAAACAGAATATAAAAAGCAAACACTTTATATGATTACACATTCCGAACCACAGTAAGATTTAAACTTAAAATATAACTACAAAAATTTGGCATTGGTTAGAACCTCACAGCAATCTAGCGATAAACATAGAGACATCGCAGTCACTTAGTCCCAGTTGGTGATATCAAGTTGTCATCTCCAATACCAAAAATAAAACCCAGACAATCACGGAACAGAACAAGGGTTAAATTGTCACCAAATTATAACTCAATACTTTAAGCGTCTACTCATTTACCTGCATAGGACCTCCATTGCTAGATTCAGAGTCTCTTTTCTGTTTTAATTTAATATCCCATCTTAGAAAGATTCCAACCGCCTGAGAGGTTGCAGCCGAACTATCACTGAGTAAAATGCCCACCCAGAATGCTTCTGGGCGACCTGGGTAGGAGACCAATAAAGGGATCAGGTATTTTTCACGCATCATGGCATATATGGGACAGGCCAATAATATATGGGTTAAAGATTCAACCTGTCTCAGTGGGCACGGACATAGGCGTTCAGCCAGTGGAATACCCATATATCTGCCGTTGGTCAATGTGGAGGGAAAAGCATTTAGCCTAGCAAGGAGGAATAGATGTCTCGTCTCTGCTGGGAGACCCCCTTCGAGATAAGACATGGGGGAGCAGGTCTCATTTGCCAATGAAGGATAGAATCCCAGTGCTCTACTACTTCCGATCTCAGCACGCACCTCCTGGCGTGACATATTTATCAGTCTCATAATCAGCAATTTTCTCATCCCATTATAACCAAGTGACTCCAGGGATTCAGGAGAAAAGCCCAGGTGGTTGATTTTGTCCACCACCATTGTGGACCAGGTATTAGAGCACTTGTCTCTCAAGACCAAAAGTGCCCAAGGGGCCGCGATGTTAAAAAACAGGCGGAGCCAGTAAGTTATAGCTCCTTGCCATACTTTTACTTGCAGGGGCAAAAGGCTGCATTCTAGACAGAGTGTCTGATTGGGGGAGCCAGCCGGTGCCGCCAAAATGGCCTGGGTGAACCCGGCCTGAATCCTTTCTAACAACTGAAATTTGTCCCAAGGCCCAAAAGTGTGCCCCATACAGCAGCTGAGGTACCAGTTTGTGCCAATATACCTTTATTGCAGGGGGGATCAAGTGCCCACCCCTTGCCCTAAAAAACCTTATGATATTTTTTGACAACTGCCTAGTTTTACTTAAGGCCATCTGAGTTTGCATTGTCCAAGCTCCATTTGATTGAAAGATCAGCCCCAGATACTTGTACACTCGCACCTGGGCAATTTCCTTACCATCAAGCCACCACCGATGGGTCGCTCTTTTCCAGGAGAACTGCATAACTTTGGACTTCTCCTGATTTATTTCCAGCAGATTTAGTCAGCAGTAATTTCCAAAAGAAGACAACAAATGCCGCAACCCAATCTGGGAGCACGACAGCAACACTGTGTGATCTGCATAAAGGAGGCACGGCATAGATGTCTCACTAACACAGGAAGAGTGGTGGGCTGGTGCTGTAAGCACCTCCAAGATGTCATTGAAATAAATGTTAAACAGGGTGGGGACCAATATACAACCCTGTTTCACCCCCTTCCCAACCACGACACTACCAGACACTTCTCCCCGGTTACTAAGTCGCACTACCAGCAAGTTATCCTTATGGAGGTTAATAATCAAATGCAGTAGTCTGTGGTCCAGATTAAGGGCCACAAACTTCCCCCATAAACGCTCCCTAGGCACAGTATCAAAGGCCGCCCTCAAGTCAATGAAGGCTGCAAACAGCTCCGCCAGGGGTCTAGCATAATTCTGAATAAGTTGGTACAAAAGGAAGCAATGATCGTTGGTAGACCTCCCTTCCTGAAACCCTATCTGGGCATCAATCATGATTGTTTGATTTTAACCATTCATTTAGCCTCAGCAATAAATATTGGCATATAGTTTGCTTACAATGCTTAATAGGCTGATTGACCTATAGTTGCTGGGCAGCATGGGGTTCCCCTTTTTGTAAATTGGGACCACGATGGCCCGACCCCAATCCGTTGGAATATTACCAGATTCATTTATTCCGGTGAAAAGGGGAGCAAGGATGGAGGACCACCATTTATTTCCAGCCTTCAACAACTCCACCGGTATTCCATCACTCCCCGGAGCTTTACCAACTTTTAAACTGCCAATCAAATCCGCTATTAGTTCCTCAGACACTGGCTCCCATTCTGGGGCAGATTGTATCAGCAACAGATCAATAGTTAGTGAACTGGCTACCCTATACAATACTGAAAAGTGTCTTTCCCACACTTCCCGAGGGATCGAACAAGCCATGTTGGACGTCCCATTCTGCCCTATACACCTAGTAAGTAATAAGTTTTATTGTGCAGCCTAAAGGCTATTACAATTTTGATAAATCATAATTTTTAAAAAACATTTCCATCCATTCGCACAGAAATGAACATTGAATACAACATTTTTAGTAATTTCAATAAAAACAAAAATCAAGAATCAAAATAACATTCATTTGATCTACCTATTTTGTCTGGTCCAAACCACTCAGGCTTAATAGCTACTACCAGTAAATTCCTTCCGAATACGTATCACTGTCTCACAGAAAGCCTTCACATTCCTAGACCTTACTGAGTCAACAGGATTGAGCAGTTTAAGGAGTAACATAGAAGGAGGGATAGTAGTAGCCTCCATATAGGTGGCCAGATATTTATTCCTAGGGGAGACATAGGCAAGGCATGAAAAAAACACATGAAAAAAACACAGGTCTCCACAGTTGCAAGATCGCATATAGGGCAGAGCCTCTCCTCCCAGGGTATGCCTCTATATCATCCCTCCATTACTGCTGATGGGAAAACATTGGAGTGGACCTTCGTTAAAGCAGCCCTATACACCTAACCAGCCTCCAAAACTTCAGAGGGTCAGATCTGGCGGCATTGTCAAGATCCTCCCACGCTTTCTTAAAAGATGCCCTTCTTTTAACTTGCAAAAGAGACCTGTACTCTCCCCTCTTAATCTGGAGCTCCCTCCGGAAATTATCCCCCTGACTAGGCCTAAAACACCTATACGTATGACAAAGATCTGCCCTTGCCTGGCAACAATCTGCATCAAACCAGTCACCAGTCTGCTCAAAAGATGGAAAACCCACACTGCTCACAGCGCTCGCAGTGAGCCGAAGTAATAGCCACTCCACCAACCCTTGGTAACCGGACAGCTGTGCCTCCTGGGAACGAGCTTCCCTTACCCCTCAGGCAACCAGCAAGCCCTTTGCGGAGCTCTGTAAGTCCATCAGCTCCTGTTCTAGCAGAGGGCCGCAGCGCTTACGCACCCTCCCATCATGCCTATCCCCAGAACTCCAACAAGTGTTTGGCCGGTCCAAGGCCGGCCAAGCTGGACCCTTCATTTGGAGTATCAGGGGCAAATGATCACTGTCGAGTCGGGATCCCACATAAAAGGACTCAACAGTGGAGATCAAATTAGCCGATAAAACCAGGTAATCGGGAGTACTGCATCTGTGGGGAGAGATAGGTAAACTCCCCGAGACGGTAGCACCAAAAGCGCCCATTGAGTACATGGAAATCCATGTACTGTAAAAATTTGGCCAGGGCAACCACGCTAGACTTGAGGCCAGCATCTTTTGACCTCCTTTGCTCCAGCGGAGCATCACTCTCATCTACCCGAAAGCCCTCGGATTGGCATAGATCTAAATCTGATGAACCCATATGGGCATTAAGATCCCCAGCAACTTGAACCCGCTTCTGGGAACCGATTTTGTAAACACTTAAGAAAAGAGGACAATTCTGTCCAGACAGTGTCATCATAGTATGTCAAATTAGATGGGGGGGATGTACAAACAGACCACCAGCAATAACTTGTTAGCCACTTCTAGAAGGCTGCTGCAACTGTCTGGCGGATCTTGTGGCAGGACCAGTACCTTCAGCTCTGGGGAGATCTTTACAAAGCAAGCTGTTCCCCCACTAGGTCTGCCCTTGCCCTGGGCTGAGAATGTCCCTCGCCAGAATACCACATACCCCGCAAATTCAGGTTTGGCAACAGCCCAAGTTTCCTGGGCCAGAATTACATCAAATCCAGAAAGGAAAAATTTCCTATCCGGGTCTAGTGCCCTGGACTTCCAACTTGCCACATTCACCTTAAGGGGGTGGTACTCACCCCCATTAAGGGGTCAATCCACCTTGGGTTTTCTCACCAACCTGAATTCCTCATTGTCCTCTGTCATAGGGGGGTCGCACTCAATACTGTCCTTTACCCGTCCAGAGCTCCCTCCGGAAATTATCCCCCTGACTAGGCCTGACTAGGTACGTTCCTCCCCAGTCCTCCCCTGGACTGGGGGTAACAAAGTTCCCTCCTATGACTAGGGGGATAGTCGCCCCCTACGTCCTGCACATCTTCTCCAATCCCAACATTTTCCCGGAGCATGTGCAGCTTATTTACATTAGGTGAAACCTCACCAATGTGATTCATCGTCGCTACATCCTGTTTGAGGAGAAGGTGGAGATTGGGGCTGCCTACTTCGGAGACCTCCAACACATGATAGGTATCCCAATTATTTCTTGTCTCCACCGGGAAACTAGTGCCCAGGTTAACAATAATCATCCTCCCCGGGTCCTCTCCCCCTTCAATACAGACAAGTTCCTGGGAATATTGACTCCTTGGGTGGCAGACACCAGCTTAAAGCACCCTTCCTCCTCCACTGAGGAGCGGAGCACCAAGCTCCGTGAGGCCTGGTCACCCATGCCCTATTTAGGGGGCAACTTATTGCCCAGGGAAAGAAGGCTGTTTCTCTTAGCCAGACTCAATGCCTTCCCCTCCACGTATACGGAGGGAAGATACTGTGGAACTCCGCTTGCTGACCGCCTATGTCATTGCCACCTCAATCAGACTGACTCTCCGGAGCATATTCTATTTCAATGCCCCCTCTATGATAAGATCAGGTAGAGATTTCTGGCTCCCTTGTTGGCTCCCTTCCCGGGCCATTCACCTCATTTCTGTGTTAGCCTCCTCCTGAGGGATCATTCTACGGACATTACTGAGAAGGTTGGTGCCTTCTTGGGTCAGGTTGTTCTGATCCAAAATAAAAGCAAGGATCGGTTCACCACTCTGAATTTTGAGCCTCACTAGACTATTTGTTTGTTCCAGCTGGTGTATCAATTGCAATAACCATTTATATAATCTGCAGGTTTAGTTTAAATTTCCCGTTTGACAGGCTTCTGGGTTGATTTTGGCACCACCGTTGGTAATTCAATTTGACCTGGGACATTATGTAGTATGTTCTAAAGACTTACCTGGCGGTAGCATGGTATTACCTCATGTGGGGTTTAAGCTCTTCTGGTTAAAGGTACATGGGGGAATCCTCAGGAGATTGTGCCAGTTTATTTTAATATTGTTATGTTTTGCTTAGTTTTAATATTCTGTTGTTGGTTTTATTATTATTCTGTGGTGTTCTGTTTTATGTCACACGTTGTTTGCATTTGAACTGGAACTGGAATTGTGACAACCTATTTGGTTACATACAATAAACTTATTTAAACTTATTTAAAACCAAGCTCCATATCCTCAGCCAAGAGATGGGCAAAGCTAATCTTTGGGGAATTCCCCCTTGGATTCCTAGTTGGCTTACCCTGGGATGGTTGAAGCCCCTGGATTGTATCGGGCAGTTGGCCCGGGGCTGAAGGGGCCGGGACCTCCCCACTTGATGGAGGCTCGGGTCTGGATGGGGAAATCCTGTCGCCGGTCCTCCCCAGCCCCATGTCAGAGATCCCACCCTGGTCCTGTAAACATTTACTAATACAAATTTTTGCCAGCCAGATCCCATTATGGTGTAAAATATGGGCAGCACTCCAAATATTGTCAGGTATCATGCTGTTCCTAAAGGAAATAACGCACTTAAACATATCTCTATACAGAATTCTGATGCTTTTTATGTCCCTTGGATGACAGGGAAAATGCAAAAGAATTCCAATATGTCTAGCCACCAACCGTGGTGTGGACCATAGGGGGATGAAACCAGATGGGAGGGGTAAAGCGGTAAACACAATAGCTTGCTGACCATAGCTAAAGTTTTCTACCCTGCCCACGACCCTCTCTACCACCCCTCTCACAGGGGGTGTGGAATGGTTTGGGCCCCGTTTAGATCTCCGATCCCTGCCGGGGAGCCCAAACCCAAACTTTAACTACGGGTTTATAAAGGTCCCCCCGATCCCCGCCTAAGGAACCCCCCCCCCTCTGGCCCTCAATAATACTAGTGAGCATAGCAAGCTGCGCAAATATTTGCTCAAGTGCTCTTCCAATGAGGACCGTTTGGTCCGCCAAGAATTTTACCCAATTCCTATCTCGCCCACCTTCACCCGTGGGTGGACTAAAATCAGTTGTCCCCGGGGAGGCTGGGGCTACAAGACGAGTAGGGGATAAAGGTTCATTGTTTTTCAACGGAAGCTTTCTCTTACGCATGCTTCTTTTCTCCTGCTGCTGGGATTGGAGCTCAAAACAATCGTCCCCCCATTGGTCCGATTCCAATGGGGCAAATTGGTTAGACAATCGCAGTTCATGACAATATGGTGGGAAGGGAAGCTCGTTCGTGCGGGGCTTCGTCCCCTGGACAGTTAGTGGGAAGGGAGGAGGGGGCTCCCCCATCTTCTGGTGGCAGCAGGAAGGGGGAGGAGTGAGGGAGATGAATGGTTAAAGAAGTTAATTATTTGATAATTTGGGGGGAGGAAATTTATTTTTCTGTTAAATGCTGTAATGTTATATGGAGAGGACAATGGAATTGTAAATTTTGTGCGAGTTAGCATTGGGATACTAGTTTTTGGATTGTTGTAAAAGACACCCCTCATCTTGGTGAGAGCAAGGGGAGGGGAAGATAGTTGGCCCCCCTGGTGGCAGCAAGGAGGGATTGAGAGGTAATTAGTGATGGATTTATATTGATGGGTTTGACTGTATTAATTAAGGGGCTAACTAGCATTGGTTGCTGATTTATATTATGTGTATTGAATTTATATGATGTATTGATTTGTTGTTATGGTGGACCTTTTGTATTTTGGAAGCCGCCTCAAGCTGTTCGCAGGAGAGAGCGCGGTATAAATTAAAAGTCAAAGTTCAAGAGACAGAAGTCGGAGTCCTGCCTCAGTAGCAACTCGGATCTTAGCTCAGACAATTCCCCCCCCCCCCCCGGCCTGGGGGTGTCGGGGCCAGGGCTGCCCTCGAGGNCCCCCCCCCCCCCCCAATTTGCGCTGTTTAAGTGGGGACAAACCCTCCTCTTCTTCCAATAGTCTCGGTCTCTACTTTGCTGCCACACCCCAAACTGGCAGCAAACTGGGGAAAGAAGGGTGGTGGTTTCCTGCCAGCCCCGGCACTGGCCCCAGCACGCACCTCCAGCTCCGCCTCTGGCAGCGGGAGCCTTTTAAACACGCTTCCGCTGACTCGAGTCACTGGCTCCGCCCACAGACACTCCCAAACAGTACAGGTGCTCACCACTCGGCCCGTCTGCCTCAGAAGCTCAGGTCTGGTTCTTCTCTCTTCAGCACCCTTGAGAACATAGAGCAACTAGGCTTTGTCAAGGAGATGTGGTCCTTCAACTCCCAGGCAAAGAATCAGGAATCAGGCTGGCAATCTAAACAGTTTATAATGATTTGCATAGTGGACTCATCCTGGGAGGTTCAGAGCAGGAAGGGAACAAGACAAGACTTACCCATCTGAGATCTATGAAGCGGAATTTCCCCTCTACAGATTTAAGGCTGCTGCCCTGTGTGGCAGACAGCAAATTGTTCTCCTTGGCAGAGAGGGAAGAGGATTTGAGTTCTCCCCCTCCCCGCTCCAAAGCATCAGGTTATGTGCAGAAAACTGTGCCTGCCTCCAGTCAATGGCAGTGAGGGGCCCATCCCCAGCTGTGGCAACACCAAGTGCATCAGTGGAGTGGATAAGGAGTCACCATTATCATTGAATTAGACTTCCCAGAGTTTAGGAGCAATGATACTTGGAAGTCAGGGGACCCCACATCTTGAGCCGCAGAGCTTGTTATAACCATTGGGGCCAATCCAATGCCCTGTGCACGCTGCGCGCAATGCGCACACGTGCACGAAAAAATCGCGTGCATGTTCATTGACAGAACGTTGTGCTGTGTGGAACCTGCGCGGCTCCCACGCGGCTCCCACTTGGGATTACAGCCACTGTTCATAGTTCACATCTTCTGCTGAAGCTAATAGACCCGTTCTTCCTTTGCATTAGGGCAGCTTCAGTGTGCTCTGGCAGCCTTAACACCACCTCAGCAGCCAATTAAGGATTTGTTTAGGTGCCACACCTTCTCTCCCAAAGTCCTCATCCTGGTGGCTAATCTGCACTGACGAATGTTTAGCTGAACATCCCTAGACTTTTTTTTTTTTTAAAGTAACAAGTTACCTCCCAATTATTTCAGTCCATATAATGGTAGAGTAGTTTCCATATAGTTAATGTCTTAAAATGGAATGTCACATTATGAAATTAATGTGACATTCCATAATGTGACATTCCATAATGTGACATTCTGAGCGGTTCTGGAAAATTCTTGGGGAGTTGCACTCTGATCTTGACAACCACTTGCTCAATGACCTCGTGGCTATGGAATACCTGGCTGTTAGAGGCCATCAACCGGACAGCTCCAAGGCATCCGCTCCATCGGCGACGGCTCCTCAGACCTCCGTGGTTTATGGAGGGCCTGAGGTTGCTGAAGTGGGAGGGGCGGTGATTGGAGCGACAGTGGTGCCGTTCGCATGCTGAAGCTGACAGATTGCAGCATAGAGCCAGTTTACGTGCCTATGCTGTAGCTGTAAGGGCAGCAAAAAAAAAAGAGTTTTTTGCTGCCCGTATAGCCTCTGCAAAATCTCATCCAACAGAGCTTTTCCTGGTGGTGAGGGGGTTGGTCGGTCCTCCCTCCCTCCGCCTGGAATCAGAGGTATCTAATGCCCGCTGTGACATGTTTGGTGATTATTTTACAGAGAAAATTGCTTGGATTCACCACAACTTGGACACCGCACTTATTGCAGTGGGTGAACCAGTGGTTGTGGAAGCCCCACCTCTCTGGTTTTGTGGGATCAATTTCAGTTGGTGTTGTCTGCCAGGGTGGGTGATGTTCTTGAGGCTGTTAGGACCACCTTTTGTGAACTTGACCCATGCCCGTCCTAGCTGATTATGGCCAGCTGGGAAATGGTGGAGCCGTTGCTGGCGGGGGTGATCATTGTCTCCCTTCGGGAGGGCAGAATGCCGGGCTGCCTCAAAGAGGCGGTGGTGCAGACTCTGCTAAAAAAAAATCCCTTCACATTGATTCCTTCACCAGTTATCAGACGGTCTCTAACCTTCCCTTTTTAGGGAAGGTTATTGAGCGGATGGTGGCCCAGCAGCTGCAGGGGCATCTAGACCACACTGGTTATCTGGATGCCTTTCAGTCCGGTTTTCATCCAGGCTGTGGCATGGAGACTGCGCTTGTGGCCTTGGTCGACGATCCATGAAGTGTACTGATGACACCACACACCATACCCTCTGACAACCTCGCCCAAAGGCTGCATGTACACGTCCAGGGGCTGCATTTTATAATATAGGATGGACACGGTAAGAGAGAAACAGGGGTCCGTGCATTTCCATTTTACAGATGAGATCTGAGGCTGAGAAACAGTGGGGCCAATCCCATGCCCCGTGCATAGCACATGCAGGTGCACACACATATTCCCATTATCGGGGGATTGTGCCAGGAGCTCTCACGGAGATTTGTGTGTGCGCAGAGCAAGGTTTGGGATTGCAGCCACTGTATTGCCCAAGACTACTCGGCAAGTAACAGACCTGAAGACACTCTTTTGTAGTTGTACCTGATCAGAAATGATTTTTAATGATCTGCGTGTCCATTTGCTGTCACTGACTAATCTTGCTTTTCTTTGCAGCTGTGTCCTCACCATCTTCATTTACAATGAAAACCAACACACTGAGCACAACAGTTCCTAATACTTACTACCCAGGTAACCAGTTTGTTTGTTTTTGCTTTTGCTTCATATTAACCCCTTACATATCAAAATGTTTATTAGTATTATTAATTGTCATTATTTTATTGTGCTAGCTTCCATTAAAACCTAATGCATTTTGCATTTTGTAATCAGCTGTGTACTGTGGCTTTCTGGAGGAAAACTGGGGAACATTTATCAGTCATTTACTGTTCTCTCTCTTTTTACCTTTCCTGCATTGACCTGCTTATGATGTATGACAGATCCATTTGTGCCAACTGCAATTTTAGGTGAGAACATTTCCCTTTATCAAAGTTTACTGCAGAAATAACTTAGAAAGGTGCACTTCTGTGTAACAAAACATGGTCTGCGAGACTGGAGTCTTCTGTTTGAGGGTGCGGTGCGTGCAGACTTCTCCGCATTATATAACTGAAGACAGTTATCTGACTGGATTTTTGCTGTCACATAAATCAGAGAGGAAGAAAGAAGTTATGGTTTTTTAAAACTTTTTTAGAGGAAATATTATTTGCATGTATTTGTAGTGCCACAAAAGAATATTATTATCTTGGCAATTAAAATAGTTTCTCATTCCTTTCAGTTTTAGCCGTGAACTGAAGATGTCAGTTTTTGAAATAATTTTCCTAATTAAACTAAGTATCATATGGAAATTGAGTGAGGCCACACGAGACAGGGAGCAAAGGCTACCACGCCTTGGGTAGCCTTACCCTCTCCCTGGGCAGCCGGGCCACATGATGCAGTGCATCATGTGACTGGCAGCTGGTAGATGTTCCCTCTGGGACAGGGGCATATAGCTGTCTGTTAAACAACATGTCCTTGGAAAAATTCCAAGGACATGTTGCTTAGCAGCCTTACCCTGACCAAGGCAGGGCTACCTGTGGTGAGGGGGGCTTGCCCCACCACGCAGGGACCGCTGAAGGACCATGAGTGTTGGACGCCGTTGCTTGTGAACACCTCATGGCCAGGGGCACGATCTCTGTCGGGCCAGGGAAGAGAAGCAGGGTAGGGGCAGGCGCCCACTTGTGCAACTAGCACTGCGGTCCGTCCCGGCTGTTGCAGGAGCTCTGAGAGTAACCTAGCCACCCGGTTTCCTTGCGGGGGGGACCCGCCCATGTGCCCAGCTCCCTGCGCTGGCTCCGCAGTGTGTTGGCAGCAGCTGCACAGAGATCAGGCCCCTGCAGCTCATCAGGCTTCACCCCAGTATTGCAGAGATTTTTTTATGTGTGTAACAGAGAGGTTTCTGAAGAGATGCTATTTTAGAACAGCAAAAATGACAACTTGGCACTTTATAATTATACGGTTTTTTATTATTCATCAGATGTCGCAATGAACAAAATAAGATGGCAGTGCAATGCCATTAAATGCCTTTAAAGTATTAAACGTTCCCATCTTGAGTTTAGGAAAAACTCCTATTTGTCCAGTATAAAAAGAGTGAAGGGAAATGGCATTACCAAGCAGTGATAATAAAATAAGTTTGAGATGCTCTTGCATTTGGAATGCATTATGAAGAGAACTATGCTTTGGCTTGTATTTCATTACTACTGCAATACTAACCTTAAGCTAAGCAGAACTTTTAAAAAAAAAAAAAAAGATATAACAATGCACTGTTGCAAAAATTCCATCCCAGTACTTAATCTGCTTCTTTAACTCTGTCTTTACAAAGGTTTATATCTTTTCACCACTTTTTTTTTCTTTCTTTCACTTTTCCTATAATGACTGGAAAAAATGAATACCTTATAAATTTGGGCATGGAACACAATATATTTCTGTGGATTTGTTTTTAACAGAAATATTGAATTAAATCACAATTAAGCATAAATGAAGTGGAATGTACATTAGGTTGAAGTTTAGGAATGTGGTCCATGCCAAAGTAATGTAGCAAAACCATTACTGTGGCATGATAATTAGCAAAGTTCATTTTCATATGACATCCAAATGAAAGAAACTGTGCATTTTTATACATTGTGTAAATCGGGGGAAATGTAATAGTAGGCAGTGGCACTGTAACAATACAATAATCTGCATGCAAATGAAATTTGTTGAGCCTTTTAACAGACTGAGATTTTAGATTTTGTGCGTGTGTGTGTGTGCACCTTAGCAATCATCCACTAGTTCATCTAGTAGATGTTCTGACCTTGTGGGCGGGCTGGGATTAACCATTGTTATCAGGAGAAAAACTGAGATTTCCTAACAGGAGTATTATAAGCTTCACAAAGAGCTTGTCAGAATTTTTTTCAGTCATTTCTTGAACACCAATGATGATAAAAATTATTTGATAGATTTCTCTAATGAAAAACAATCATTTCCACAAACAATTCTTCTATCAAAGATGCACATTGAAAAAATAAATACCTGCACCAAAGCTGTAAACATTCCTTGAGCGAAGTAAACATTATTGTCTGCAAGAGCAATCTCTGCTAATTGTTCTCAGGAGTCCTTTCCATTATTTCATCGTGTAAAAAGGAAATACGTTTTGTTACCCTACATGTTAAAGTCATAGTGTTCCTTTATAATTGGTATTTCAGTCAAGAAACATTTACTGTCAAAGAACTGGACCAAGATGTATGGGCCAGATCTTCAACTGTGGGAAATTTCTATTAAGTTAGTAAAGCAATGCTGATTACGCTGGATGACTATCTGCTATGTAATGTTTAAAAACTATAACTGTGAGCTCTGTTTTACAAATGTGTTAAATTTCTAGCTGTTTTTGCACATAGAGCCTGATACGGCATTCCTCACATATTAAGTAGGAGTTTACGGGGAAGGGAGGGGGCTAGAGGTCACGCCTGTATCTCAAACAAGTTAAATTGTTCTACATGACCTATACTGAAGGTAGCATTGACTATCACTAGTCATTTAATCTAAGATTTGTTTTTTTATGCCAGACTGCTCAAGAGGTCATGGAACACTTATAATTTACAAAACATTATGGCAGAAAACTCAATGTGAATGCAGATTATGTTCTTCTCAGCCTACTGAATAAACTCTAGCAATTGATCGACAACTTTTGGAATAAGAGAAATGAGACCGTTTGACTGTCTCTGACCTGCTCTTATTCAGGAAATTTCACTTTCATTTGCGGGGGCATGTACCAAAGGACCACATGACACACAGTACTGGTATGACATTAGCTGCAATTTTATTGAATACAGCATCACCCACAGCGTCCCACATCAGGGTACGTCTTCCTATATCCTGGGGCGCCCCCATATCAGGAGTTCTGCCCCTTATCGGGTAGAGGGAAGCCCATCGTAGAGTATACTCTGTGCCAATAGCAGAGAGGGAACCATGATCGGCTTCAGCCATCAGCTAAATTTCTGTGTGGGATAGGTGGGAATGAAGCAGCTACCTCACCCACCCCTTATAGGGTGTCTTTAGACATAACGCTGTTCAGTGTCCTGTAACACAGTGTCCTACCATTACTGTGTTTAGACATACCGTCAACACAGTGTTCACCCCAGACACTGGAAGTGAATGCTGCCAGGTCTTGACAGTTTAATCAGTGTTTGGGGTGAACACTGTGTTGACGGTCTGTCTAAACACTGTAGCGGTAGGACACTGTGTTACAAAACACTGAACAGCGTTGTCTTAAGACACCCTTAGTGGTTCCATGTTATTCCAGGACTGGTTATTTGACCCCGGTAGGAGGTGAGAGGAGTGGAATAGGAGGAGGCTGTCCTGGTTAGCTGCACACAGCCCAATCTGGGACCTCCCCCCATCCCCTGGCTGTTAATCGCTATTTCGTAATTATATACACCATCCTTTAGAGTCTTTGCCTCAATTTGGTTCGATTCTCTGTCTGCTATCTGCCTGAACAGTTGCGACTTCAGACATTGGGATCATCAGGCTACTTACTGCCTGCGTGACCAGCCTATTACGGAGAAGGCAAAACACCACAGCTCAACAGCAAAGCATGAGATGTGTAAAAAATTCCTTCTCAGGCCTGAATACAGTGACTAGTGATACCTTCAGCAGGATCTTGTATAACATACAATACATACACCTCCACGGTGTCATAATTCAAGGTGCAGATGGGCAGGATTTCCTTTCGCCACATGGGCAGCCAACAGAACAAAGAGCCCTTGCCCATCCCCACCTCCCCAGGTGTGTCTCATAGTCTTATTGGCTGCATGCCAGTGGTGGGGCAGTCATCCGATTGGGTGTCCACCTACTTGTGACACCTGAGAGCGAGGAGGAGCAGGCCGGGTCGTGGTCCAGTGCCTGCAAATCACACACCCCGCTGATGGGCGAGGGGCTCTCTTCTTTTTAACCTAACAAATTCAAACTTGAAATTTAGTTTACACCGTGTTCAGACATAGCCATCTGGTGTGGATCAGAGAGGGCAGACTATCTCTGGTTCTTTTTCAGTGTTCTGCACAAATCTCAAACAGAAACAAAAAGGTAAACAAAGCAAAAAAGAGAGAGACAACCTCAGAACCAAGAGTAATATTGTGTTGAGTTGAGTTGTAGATAGCAACGGTGCCCACAAACTCTTAAACTGAATAAGATGCTGAAAAATGTGCATCTTTGCAAGAATGTCACCCATACTGGACAGCTATAGAGAATGAGGATAAATAATTATGGATAAGACCACATTCACACCTGTGGCGGTGGCAGCAGACCAAAGACGCAGGGAGGAGCCGATGGCAGAAGTAGAGCCGGTGTGATTGGGGGTCCTGCCATGGCCTCCCTTGAGCATGTCAGGGCATTATTTTGTGCCCTGACATGCGCGAGGGAAGCCGTGGCAGAAGCCCATCTGCAGAGGAGCTACTTCCGGAATCAGGCTCCTCCCTGCTACCACATCTTCCCTCACGGGTCTCGCCGGCGCCGCACCATGTCATACGTGAATGTGACCTAAGTAGATGCTTAGTTTTAAGCTGCAAATTGTACATGACCACTTCCGTTAGTAACCCACCCCCCTGACATGAGGCACTGTCTTGCTTCAGTGTTTTAAGGGAGGCAAGAAAGTGGAAAATAGTAAGTACACTATTTCTGGGTGTATTTATATGGTGCCATCTAAAACAGAGATTATAATCTTTTTATTTAAAGCAATCTAAAAAGATCAGTCCCAAGTAGAGAATAATATTAGTTCTGAATGGGAGGAGTTGCAGATGGGTAAAAGAGGCATGGAAATGAAATTGAACTTCGATATAGTCTACTCTAAGTAGTTTAGCATACATGTCTTCGATGTTAAAGGGCTAGGTTGAGTTTTGCAACATTGCTAACTTTGCTGATTCCAGCAGGATGAATAGATATGAAGCATTTCAGGGTTATAATGAATTTTGAATTAAACTGAAATTTATAACAACTAAGTATGCATAAATTATTTTAAAAACCCATACAGTCAACTTCCAACTCTTTTTTTTTGTCTTTTGTGTCTTAGCCGCCTTGTAGTATTCAGGTGCCATTTCAACAACAACATATTGTAACTACACTTGTATACCGCCTTTCATGCCATGCATCCCAAGGTGCTTTGCAATACAGTTTTTTACCACAGATTAGGCAAAAATAGAAAATTTAACGACTAAAAATCGAGCTTTTGGGGCTACACTAGTTTATCTCTACATTGGGTCAGGTTAAATATCAATATTCATATCCATAAACTGCTACCCATTAAATTTAGTTAGGTGTTTTTGCATTTTTAGCTATCAGATATGTTCACAGTTGTGTCACTGAAAGCTGAAGAACCTTCACTGACCAGAAATTAATTGACTTCAGTGGAGTTACTGTTGACTTAAACTGAGATCAGAATCTAACCTTTCATACAAAGGTTTTGCAGCTTTAGTGTGTGTGAGAGAGTGATCTTGGAGCTTTTTCATAAAGAAGATTGGAGGGACTCTGTACTATAATAAATTTAACTAAAGAATAAGTAAATCATATTAGTTTAGCAGTCCCTTTCATAAAGGGCAATTTACATAGCATTTTTTATATAATACATTGATTTTCAATTGTCTCTCACTGTTAGTATGCAGCTCTTGTAGAGTATTTTGACTAAATTATTAAAATAACAATTTTGTGATTAGGTAGATTTGTTTACATAAGTTTCAATGAGGCAAAGCTCTTTTAGAAATATCAAAATATTACTTCATTTTTAAAAAAAAAATTCTAGTGAAGAAAATATTTATGATGGTACTTATTTCTCAGGTTGTAGATGGTTTTTTTTCCTGTGAAATGACAAGCAAATTTTAAAAATCCATGTTAATACAATAAAAGAAAGGGAAAGAAGTTTTACTATCTTTTTAATCCTACCCACTTTCACCTAATCAGTTGCTCTGCTAGGAAGCCAAACTGTAACAACTAAATTACAAAATAAAATTACCTGTAATTATTCGTATAGTACTGTTGCTTATGGCCTGTTTCCTTTTTCTCCTCCTCTTTTTTCTCCTGATACGTATCTTCTTAAAAGTGCCAATAAATGGTAAGTTTCCCATTTGCCCCATTGAAGAAGCGTGGAGGGGGTGGGAGTGTGTGCATTTCACACAAATTTTGACCAGCCCAGTGGGCTATGTTGTGTGTTGGCTTGCATGTCAGTTCACATATAACATTTCATGCCTAATGTGATGGCCCACAGTATACCGTGACATTGTTGGTTTTGCAGCATGCTTGAACAATCAATCAAAGCAGATGATCTCTTGCATTTGCCCTCTTGTATTTTCTTTCCATGTGGTGTATCCAATCTCCATTTCCATTGCAGTCCTAGCTTAATAAACCATAAATCATTTTATGCATTTTTATTTTGCTCATACAACACATTTGTACTGAATTCACAGTATAAAAGATAATAAAAATTAACTAATCTAGGAAAAAATACAAGTCCCATATTATTCCAGTGGGACTTGATGAAGTTTCAACATGAAACTTCTGTACAATTTAGAACCGAACAACTAAAGAATTTAATTGTTATCTAATTGGTTAGTGAGGTTTTTGTTGTTAAAGGTGTATAGTTTGGACTGCTATGTGATGCTTTCATTGTGGAAACATGGGCTTTTGCCTCATTCCAACAGGCATTGCAATCACCCTAGATAAAATTACTAAATAGATTTAGTTTTTTATGGCATAGTCCTGGTAGACAGTAATTACAGATGACATTGTTATGCCAGAAATTATCCTTGTAGTATCAAAGTCTTTCATATTTTTATAGGTAATTGGAAATGATCTGTTACGTTGTGTGGTGCTCTTTTCCTAGATGAAACCCACACAATGGCCAGTGACACAAGCAGCTTGGTCCAGTCACACACCTACAAGAAGCGAGAGCCAGTAGATGTGCCGTACCAGACTGGACAGCTTCATCCAGCCATCCGAGTGGCTGATTTGCTTCAGCATATCACACAGATGAAATGTGCAGAGGGCTATGGATTCAAGGAGGAATATGAGGTGAGTGCCAAGGCTTGATTGATGTGAACTCTGTGGTGTCAACTTTCACCTTTCTGCTACCTGCATTAAAGAACAGGAAATGAATCACCAAGTGCAGAAAACCGGCTGCAGTGGAGAAAAGGGGTAAGATTCTGACCCCACTAACATCAAAGGAAGTTTTGCCATTGAGTTCAAAGGGAGGGACAGAATTAAATTGATCTTCATTAAAGCGTCTTCTTTATTAAAAGCATCCAATGCAGAAGTGTCAAGGCTGGCTTTCGGGATCAGACTTTTAGGAGGTCAGCGCCCGACAGTGACAGCTGGTGGATTTTTAGGCTGGTTGGGTGGGGATGGGGCCACTGTTAAAATTTGACACATTACTATGCAATGAATACAAAAACACAGTGAATACTGATCTCAAGACAACATAATGGGTGCTTTTAGAAAGACTGCACCCATGGCTCTGCTCCTACTCACACCTGGGCAGCCCATCCACCTAAAGACACCTGATAGAAGAGCAGTGCTTGGGAACATCCTGGAGCACCACCAACAGAGTGGTTCACCCAAACCCAGGGCAATGGCCAGAGGCAGAGGCAGCGGTCCGTCTACTCGGCCAATGGCTGCTGCATCTCCTCTCCTGGCCAGGGGTTACCCCGGGCAATGCCATAGAGCTGCAGACAGCAGCTTAGAGCAGCAGGTGATCTGCCCACCTCTCTATGGTGGGCGGGATGTATCCTGGACTGGCCACCCCTGAAACAGGTCTAGACTGGTGGGGCCACCCCCAGGTCCGTCTAAACACACCCAATGTTAGTGGCATGCAAACTAAGCGAGCAATATTGAAAGCAAATTAAATTGAGCTCAATGAGCAAATTAAAAAGGAGGGAAATAAGTAGTTGCTCCTGTAGGTCTGGTAGTAGAAAAGAAAATTAGCAGGTCAGATTCAAGTTTCTTTTCAATAAGGGGACATTATATGTAAGTGCAATTACTTTCAAATTTAAAATTCACTATTTTAAAAATAAGAATTCACTTAGGAGAGAAATCCAGTACATGCCAAGAGGGTGAGGAAAGCTTCAGGAGAATTAGGGGCACTCGGTATACATCAGAGAATCCATATAGGAGAGAAAACTTACATTTGCCTTCACTGAGAAATGCCACAGACAGTGGTGTATCCTCAGTATACACCAAAGAGTCCACACACACAGCAGAGAGGCCTTATAAATGCCTAGCTGTGGGGGAAACTTTAGTGTGAACCACAGTCTTAGTACACGTCAAACAACCCAAAAGTTTTCCCATTCCTACTCGAACCTCAACTGCAATTGGGAGAGAGGAGGGCATGAATGGTAGAGCTCATGTGTGAGGAGGCTTGTGGCAGAATAGTTTAGGAAACGTCATTAGTAGACTTACAGCTTATCTACTGAGCCATACTGATGGTGCTTCGTTCTTCCCACCCCTTATCCTTCTCCCCAGACTAACCCCCTGCCATCCCTGTTCTCCTTCCCTTACACCTCTATCTCCTATGAACACAGACAGACCATTTCCTGACCTCTCTATCTCTTTGCATACCCGGTTCCAAAGTGACACTTAAAGGTTTAGCCCAGGGGTGCTTCCCTGTAAGGGCAGGGCTGATTAGCAACTCGACAGCAGACGGAATAAAAGGCCTTGGGTGCAGAAGTGTGGGGTGGTCCCAAAACAAGCAGAACTCCAAACAGTGGGGGTATATCTTAGGTAAGGTACGACTCAACTAGGCATTTTGATATCAGGGAATTAAAGGCTAGGACCCTGCGATGATGATTATTATTATTATTATTATTAATGATGATGATAATGATAATGATTGATAATGATAATAATAATTAATATTTATATAGCACTTTCATTTTCCTTCCTCCAAGCTCCCAAAAAAAGCAATAGGAAAAATACAGGAAAAATCTTTTAAATCCTGAGATTCTCAGTAACATCAGATCACTTGGGGAATCAGTGACATAATTCAAAGGGGCTGGGCCACAGCAAAGGGCAGCACTAGTTTGACTTTCAGAAATAGTAGTGAAAGATTATACTTTTCAAAACAAGTACTTTTTAAGTGTTCACACTGCTGTAGAAAGATTAAATCTAAGAAGTCAGCAAGTAACGCCTTAGAAAAAACTTTTAAATTCTCGCTGTAATTTTTTCAGCTGCACTCAGTCAGCCCATAAAATATCCAAACCATTTTCAACATCACTCAAAAGTTCAAAAAAGTGTTTGAAACATCAGACCATTTGGGGTGGGGTGGGTGATTTAAAGGGGCCACCACAGCAAAGAGCAGCAAAAGCCAGCAAAAATAATAGAACAATTCTACTTACAAAAAGTTGAAACATCCAGTCTGCTCTCTGCTGCAAGTCTCCAAACTGGTCCAAACCTCTTGTTTCACTGCTCAGAGGTTCCCATTCCCTCCCTGTCTCCCATCTTTTGCAGAGAGAAGGAGGGAAGGTTTCTTTGCTCCCATTGGCCTGGGGGCACTCTGAACCAGTGCCCTCAGACTACTCTCATTGACTGGGTTCCTCCATTGGAACCCATGCCTCTGAGACCTAGACCCACCTCTAACACCTCACTTTCAGTTTACTGCACCTGTGCCCCCCTAAGTATTTCTGTCTAGTGCAGGTTTGGTATATTCTTTTCCCTTTTGGTGCCCGCTAACTGGCTGTGAATATGTGCATATACCGGACTTTGTTTTTCCAGTAAGATGTTTACTGGATATTTAATAGCAGCAGTTTTGTATATGGGTTTACCCAATACTGGCATGTGAGAGTGTTTTTGGAGGGACTTGTTATGTTTTGGTTTTGCATGTACATGTTTTTTTACGACAGCCGATGGCTATGTAATAAAATTTAAAAGCACCTGTGCAATAGGGTCAACAGCCACTCCCAGCATGCGGGCACAATAAAGGCAAGCTCTACCACAGCGTCTGGCCTGTGCTTCCCCCTCCAACCACTCCCCATAGCTGCTGATGCTAACTTCCCCAGTACTGGCTGCCATGTTGTCGTCCAGTGCATGCACAGATGCGCACAGCTCTGAACAACAATGTGCATCTCTCTACATGCGCCGGCAAGTCAGGCAATAGCATGGTGTGGTGGTAACTCACCCATCAGGGTTACCCCTGATGTATATCTTATTTGGACCCAGCTGAGTACAACCTTTCTAAAGCTGAGCCATGTGCTTTCCGGAATATGACTGTTCTAGCAGTAGCTGATTGTAGTTGTCCTATCGTGTAACATCATTCTCTGATGTCCAGTCTTCACATAAGCAATACTTCCAGGAATAAAACCATTCAGCACATGTTGCTTCAGGCTTCTGTGACAGCTGGTGGGTCTGTAGGGCTTTAAACAAGGCTGCTTTGTTTTACAACCTCTTCAGGCAGCCCTTACTCATTATTTTTCATTGCTGTCCGTAGTCGCTCCTTTTTTACTTTCTTGATTCTGGTTTTATTTCCTCATTTCGTGTTACAGTGACCTGTTCCTCCCAGTTACCATCTTAGACCACATTCACACCTGCAACCGAACCCGTGCAGATTTTGGCTCCAGGTGAAACTGCAAGAGCCAAAATCTGCGTGAAGTTCAACTGGTATGAAATCCCTCTCCCACCCACCCCCCTCCACCGCGCAGCTTTGCCAGAGATCAACCAGAAGAGTACAGAGCTGGATTTCCCTGCTCCATACTCTTCCAGGTGATCTCTAGCAAAGCCACGTGGGGGTGCTTTCACACCAGCTGAACTCCACGCAGATTTTGGCTTGCAGGAGCCAAAATCTGTGCACTACCGCAGGTGTGAATGTGGCCTTAGTGTTAAATGTGCAGGCCAGCAAAAGCTGTAGAAATACAGTGCCTTAGTATGTGCAGAACCACCTGTATGATCTCTGTAACATGAGTCACTTTGTCCAAAATTCATTTTTATTACCTTTCTCTCCTGTCCAGAATAAAACATTATATATGCCTTCTTTTAGCGTAACAGTACTGTAAAATCACAAACTTTGTGCACTCCTGCTCCAAAGTTTGGTAAATGGAAAAATCAGATGTCAGTACAGACTTTACTATTGAAACAAACCTTAAGCAAATGGAAAAATCAGATGTCAGTACAGACTTTGCTATTTAAGCAAACAGTTTAGCTTCTCATTGTTGAATAATATACTTTTAGGTCACATTTGCAAGTTTCATTCTACCTTCTTAGGTACTTGGTTGTGAAAAGCTTGTTCATCTGAGTAGTTCTCATATAAGTACTCCGACTAGAGCGTGAGAGAACTACTCACTTAAGGAGGGTAGTGTTCTTAGGGTACAGAGTAAAGATAATCCCAGACTAATTTACCAGGGAGCATGCACACATTTCTGCAAGCTTATAGGGAGGGTTCTGGGGTAGTTCTACCCAGCGTTTGTCCTGAAGTAGTGATTCATGCTTAAACCTGGGAAAGGTCATCTCTAGAAAATCTTTTTTTGAAAGTGCCAATGAATCATGTGAATTCCCCAAGATAGATCTAAGGGTGTTAACCCCAAGTAACCTATCCCCAAAGATATTCCATGGTAACTTGGTTGTGTGAACATAGCCTAAAAACTTGCAGGCTCATTCCTTTAAAGCTACTACTGTTAACTTGAGGAAGAAGTGGAAATGTGGTTGTAGGTTGGGCAATAATCAGGTGTGAATGAGTAAAGAAAATGAATGAGTAAGCATATAAGACTTCATGGGATGATTTGCACTGAATGCTTAAGCAGGGTGGATTCTCTTATGGTCTATTTCCAAAAGGCTGAGTGAAATATTACCTCTTAAATTCTTTGGAAAAACTCCCATTGAATATAATGGATCCAAGAAAACTGCCACTGTATTTAAAGACTGAAAAACACAAATTATGGGCCTGACTGCAACCCGGACTATCCTAGCCGTGCAGCAGAGTAATGCTCAATCCAAACCCTCTTGTATGACTGTAATTACAAGTTCTGGCATAGCTCATGGCACATTGGGAAGAGTGAAGGCTGCATGCCTTGTATGCTTTCCCATCTCCCAAACAATATGGTGACAGGCAGGAGCAGAAAATGGGTACAGCTTTAGTTCTGTTCTACCAACAACCCAGCAAGCAGAGTTGAGCTGAGGTGTTAACTGATCAGACAACAGCCTGCTGGAGTTGGAGCAGGGACTGTCTGTATGTTGTGTGTATCTGTACATGCCGTGTAAGACTAGTAGCATTATAGATCTGACAAGAAGTAGTAGTAGAATTAGGGTTTCGTCCATGCAGCCCCCACTCTCATGTTTAGTGTGTAGAGCCTAATAAACGGGCAATTCCTTGCATGTAGTTGTGCGTGTATGTAGGCCCCATGCATAGGTTTAGCTTGACTAGCCTAACAAACAGGCAGGTGCTCTTCCCCGCCACACTCCCCTCACCAGCCCTCCCATTCTCAGTATCCCACCCCCTGCCATGACTCACAACTACCATGAACCATGGGAAGAATATGCCACCACAGCTGTTTCTTTCTTCCGTGCAGTGAATGATTTTAAATTATTTCTTTTGTTATCAATAAAGGCTTTTAAAATGTTTCTTGTCTGTCCCTGTGTTTCCCTCTGGCTCATCCGCCTCCCCCTTAGCACCCGGCTGGTGGCTTTTCCATGTGCATTCCCTATTGTGCATGTAAGGCCTGAATGTTTTGCCAGGCGTTTGGTGAGGGGAGACTGGTAGTAGGGGAGATCTTTTTCTGGGGGGAAGGTAGTGGGTTTTAGTCGGGCCTCGTTGGGTGATTTTTAAAAAAATTGTTTTTATAATGTATTTTGTATTTTCATATGTTTTAATTGTCTTTTGTATGCTGCCCCAAGTTGCCATTTGGCAGGAGGGTCAGATTATACATTTTGAATAAACTAAACTAAACTATTAGCATTCCCATAGTAGTCAGCTGGAAGCCTCTGCCTGTGCATTCCCTATTGGCATTTACAGATTAGCCAGCTGCAGGCCTTGGCCTCTGCGTTTCCTATTGGTATTTGCAGGCTGGCCAGGTCTGAGAATGGCGATAGAAAGGATAGAGGGAGAGGCATAGCTCAAGTGGTAAGAGCGCATGCTTTGCATGTATAAGGTCCCAGGTTCAATCCCCGGCATCTCCACTTCAGGATCCCTGGTAGCACGCCCAGGGAGGCCTCTGCTGGGGGCTTGGAGGGGTCTCAGGTAGCATGCCAGGATGGCCTCTGCCGGAGACCCTGGAAGAGCCGGATTTGGACCCAAATTTGAAATCCCTGCTGCCATGTCAGGTTGTGACAATACTGGGCTAAGATGGACCGTTGGTTTGACTCAGGCAGTTTAGTTTAGGCATGCAGGTGGCTACACTGCAAATGGCCAGAACTTGGCCCGTGGCTTTCCTGTGCCCATTCTCTTTGCACCTAGGTGGAAGCTTTTCCCCGTTGAGGTACTGTGGCCCTTCCCCAAGCCCCTCCCCTCCTCCCTCAAATGCATGGTCGGCAGCCTCTCCCCACAAACATCCAAAGAAGCTTGAATTATGAAAAATAAAATAACTTTGTTTTAAATAAATAAATAAATAAATATTTCTTCTTGCACCTGCTCCTTTTGGGGGCAGCTTGGCATGATTGCTAGGGTGGTGGGATGGGCAGGGGGACATTTTCTCAATCCTTCTCCCGTGGATCCGGCTGTGGCAATGGTTTCGCAGAAAGCATGGGAGAACAGCTGGTGAGTGAGGGGAGGCGGGCCTAGGGTTCGGCAGTAGCGGATTGGGCAGTGGTTGTAGTGGTGTTGGTTGTTGCTTGGGTGTTGGTTTGAGCTATGGCCCCAGCAATAGTAATCTTCTGCAAGTAGTTACAGACAATTTAACGGCTTGGAAAGAGCAAGTATTGGGCCCATACTGCCAACCAGGAAGCACTGGGAGAATGCATGATTGAAAATGGCATGTTGGGCTTTTAAGCCAGATCTTGCGTATGCACCAGTGAGAATGAGAGAGGGGAGAGGAGCTGGAACTGACAGCTCTGCGGAGCCCTCTAGGCTTTTTCGATGGTGCTGGCAGACCTGGATGCAAGGAGGCTGCACATAACCTAATTGATGAAACGCGGACACGTGGGCATACATTAGCCCATATTCACCCACATAGTGGACTACGCATGCTCCAGGAACCCGCCATGAGAGGGGCTGCATGTTCGGTGGGTGATGGCCACGTTGCCGGGGGCGAGGGTGTGGACACCTAATAAACAAGCAGGTGAACACTTGCCTGGTGTGGGCTAGCGTCTCTTTTGTTAACACCTCTGGTGTCATACACTGTACCCTTTATGGGCCAGCAGTATTTACTCTCTCTTCTTTTGCCCCCACCCCAAGTCCAGGAGGAGACGCTTTTTAACACTTATTAGGAGCTTATTCTGGAATGTTGCATCTGTGTCCTGCATTCAGAACATCAATGTAGGCCTGTGTACATATAATACAAAAAGCACTCTGTTTGGAAACTTTAAAACCATAGATTAGTGTATTTACCTAATAAGCACGAACAGATCCTTTAAAGTGGAAGCACATTTATTATATATTTATTATTGATTTAATACATTTATACCCTGTCCCTCCTGCAAGCAGCTCAGGGCGGCTAACAAATTTCAAAAAAATAAAACAACCGTAAAAACATTTAAAACAGTTATAAAAATCTTACAAATAAAACAGGGAGAGGACAACAAATAATAAAGAATAAAAAGAAGGGTAGGAGGATAAAAACCTACTAACCCACCCTCCCACGCTCCCCAAAGGCCTGTGCGAACAACCACGTTTTACAAACTCACCAGAATGTTAAAAGGCTTGGGGCCAGGCGAGCTTCCTCCGGCAGGGAGTTCCAAAGGGGCGGCCCGGCTACCGAGAATGCCCTCTCGATTGTGGCCCCCCGCTTAACACGGGACCTCCAAGAAGGCATCCCCGGCAGACCGCAGAAGCCGCTCTGGAGCGCGGAGGGCGAGGCGATCCCTGAGGTATGAGGGGCCGAGACCGTAAAAGGCCTTATAAATCAACACCAGTACCTTGAACGTGGCTCGGCACGCTATTGGCAGCCAGTGCAGAGCCCAGAGCACAGGTGTTATGCGGTCCCCAAAAGGAGGCAGGCCGCCGCATTCTGCACTAGCTGCAGCCTCCGAACCAGGAACAAGGGTAGCTCCACGTAGAGCATGTCCAGCCTCGAGGAGATGAAGGCATGGACGAGGGAGGCCAGGTCCGGGCCGGAGACGTACGGACGCAACCTCCGCACCAGATACAAATGGCGGAAGGCAGCCTTCACCACCCCCTCTACCTGCTGCTCCAGGCGGAGATCCGCGTCCAGCACCACCCCCAGACTCCGGACCTGTTGAGCTACAGGAGGGCAAACCCCCCCAATCAGGGGGGCCGACACCTCCCTCGTTCTCCCCACCACCATCACCTCCGTCTTATTGGGGTTGAGCCTCAGTCTGCTCTGCCACATCCATTCCGCCATGGCCTCCAAACACTGGGATATCAACGAGATGGCAGGGTCTGGGTCAGCTGAAAAAGAGAGGTACAGCTGAGTATCATCAGCATATTGGTGACAACGCACCCCGAACCCTCTCACGACCTCCCACAAAAACTGCATATAAACATTAAATAATAAAGGAGACAGAATGGAACCCTGCAGAACGCCGCAGGACAAAGAACGAGGGCAAGATATTTCAGCTCACAGCACTACCCGCTGGCTTCTCCCCAAGAGGAATGAACGGAACCATTCAAGAACGGTTCCGTCCAGCCCCCCCAGGTCACGCAGCTATCTCAACAGCAGCCCATGGTCTACAGTATCAAAGGCGGCCAAGAGATCTAGCTGGACAAGAAATGTTGAACGTCCTGCGTCCATCTCCCGGCGGAGATCGTCGACCAAGGCCACCAACGCAGTCTCAGTGCCATAGCCGGGGCGGAACCCAGATTGAAAAGGGTCCAGGAAACCAATGCTGTCTAGATACGCCTGGAGCTGGATCGCCACTGCCCATTCAATAACCTTCCCTAAAAAGGGAAGGTTAGAGACAGGTCAGTAGCTGGCAAGTGCATCCACGTCCAACGATGGTTTCTTCAGCAGGGGGAGCACCACAGCCTCCGTGAGGCTGGGCGACAACCTCCCCTGCTGCAAGGACACGTTAACCACCCTCGCCAGCACCGTCCCCAACGTCTCCCTGGAGGCTTTCACCAACCAGGACGGGCATGGATCAAGTTCACAACAAGTGGCTCTCACAGACCCCAAGACATCCACTGCGTCGGCCGGCGTCACTTCCTGAAACTCCCCCCACAATGATGGACCAGACGGAGCCTCCATCACTTCGCGCTCTCTACCTACTGCCTCTAATCCAGCGTCAAAGTCGCTCTGAATCCGAGCGATCTTGTCTGCGAAGTAAGTGACAAACTTCTCACAGTGAGCCTGGGACGCGTCCCCGTCCAGGCGGAGTGGAGGCCGAACTAACCAGCCCCCGCACCACCCAAAACAGCTCCGCCGGGCGTGACTTCGCAGACGCTATGAGGACAGCAAGGAACTCCTTCCTTGCTGTCCTCACAGCCTCAACATAGGACCGCAAGTGGGCCCTATGGAGAAGTCGGTCGGAGTCAGATAAAGTCCGACGCCAGCATCGCTCCAGCCTCCTGCCTACTTGCTTCATCCCCCGCAGCCCCTCAGTAAACCAAGGGGCCCTGCGGTGACGAGACAGAGGCAGAGGGCGTCTCGGAGCCACCCTATCAATGGCCTCCCCCAGCAAGCTGTTCCAACGCTGGACCAGCTCATCAACGGAGTGACCGTCTAGGTCCAAGGTTAACTCCCTCAGGACCTCTTGGAACCTCTGAGGTTCCATCAGCCTCCGAGGGTGGACCATCCTAACTGATAGATATGAGAAGTCTTTTGTGTCCTGCCATGCAATGGCACATTCTGGCAATGTTTAAACTGTGCTTTTATAACTATTGCACTTATTATTAAAAGAGAATGTTATACTTCATTACTGCAGCTAATTTTTTTTGAACAAAACAGTTCTTTGCAAACATTTATTTTTAAAGCTCACTTACAGAAGTACTTGGCCTCATCTTATTTAGAAAGGATGAAATTAAAACTCTTGTCTTTGGAAAAGCATTTGCTCCTCAGTCAAGACCTTTCTATGCCAACTTTAAGCTGAGAGGAAACCTACCACTCATTTATATTAAAAATATTGTAAAGCTGAATTTATAATGGAACCACTGACATAGCTCTAACTACAATGAATCACATTCTACACTGAAAAATGGTTTCCAGGAAAATCACTTTTAAACTTTCAGGCTGATGGATGACACCTAATTACAGACAGTAGGTGTAGTCATGACTAATGTCAGGAGATGTGCTACATCAGAGCATTCAGTATAGGTGAGGGTAAGGGAGTTGATGGGCTTGAACTACTGCAACTCTTGTTTGGACATTTCTGTTCCCATGTGGAAATTGTATGCTATCAGAATAGACTCTAAAAAGTTATATTTATGTTTTGGTTCCTGAAAACTATCATACTGTTACTGCATGTGTTAGAATTCATTGATGTAAAATTAAAATCATAAAACTACCAAGCCAATAAAAGAATTACCTCCATATAGAAATAATCTACTGTGATAAATGCAAACTATGCGAGTGGCCTAAACAAATTCCATACGAAATGAAAAACTACCCAGCGATTGCAGAGCTGTTGAGATTCAGAGCTGTGTGTTTAATCTGATTTTCAGACAGATGCCTCTATCTTTACCAAGACTAGTTTAGGCATATGGTGTGACTTATTATGGATAGAATATCATAAAGAGAACTGTCCAAATGAGAAGATGGAAACCTTTTGGCAGGGGATTTGTTTTGAACAAACATTTGTGGATGATTTTGGTCTAACACGACAGCAGGATTACATCTCTCACCAGGGAAATAATTTGGTTCAGAAGGCATTCAAACAGGATTCAACGCAAATGCATTGTACTGAGCAAAAAGAAATGCAAAAGAAAACTGTTTATTAATAAAAGGAGGCAAAACATTACAGACATGCTTAGCTATAAATCTTTAAAAATGAAATGTTACGGTTCCAGTCTTGCAAATGCTTGATGCTAGCATCTTTGGTGTAACATAATTGATGCAAGTGAGAGTAGTTGAAATACCACGTTTCTGCAAATGCATTGTTGGTTCATGTCGTGCCTAATCACTTTGATCTCCATCCTACAAGGTGCTGAGTATTCCTGTGAGATGTTCAGCGCCCTCAGCTACTCAAAATAAAGGGAGTTGAGAGTGCCCATTACTCCGGACCATGAAACTCTTTTGTCCTAGTGTTCAAAGGTGCTGAGATTCCTTAGCTGTCATAGATTTCCATTGGAGCTGTTAATTCACTATTTTGGCGGGTTTGGACTTTATGTGACTATTTGTGAAAAACTATCAGAAGTGTGACCAGACGCAGCCTCAGTTCTGGGTAGGCACTCACTAGAGCAAAGAAGAAAGTCTGAGTCTGTGGTTAGTTTGTGAATCCAAATCAAATTTGAGGAGGCAGTCTGAGGAACAGGCGGTGCACCGGAACCCATGATGATAGAATCGGTGGGCCAGGGGCTGGAGTGTGTGAAAGAACCAGATGTGTGCAGTTCAGGAATCCAGGAGCTGGAATAAGACACAGGAGCAGAGGCTGAAGCAGGAACTCAGGAGCTGGAGCAAGATGCAGAGCAGAAGCAAGCCAGAGCAGGAGATCCACACAGCTGGCAAGGCAAGGATGGACTGGCTGCCTTTCCCTTGTATTGGGGAAGAGGAAGTTCTAGGAGCTGCCTGCTCCTCCCCCTTTGATCTGGGGATGACTCCTTATTGGCCAAGGCCGTAGCTCAGGGTGTGGTGTCAACGCTAAGTGTGGTGTGGTGCTGTTCTGTCTGGTGGATGGTGCCTCTGCATTTTATTTATTTATTTGTTTATTTATTTATTTTTACACATTTCTATCCCACCCATCCTGCCACAGACAGCTCTGGGCGGCGCACAACATCAAATATTTAAAAAACACTAAAACAACTTTAAAACAACAACAAAGGGAGGACATTCCCCCCCCCCCCCCCCCCCCCCCCCCCCCCCCCCCC
>QEPC01012741.1:2271947-2299704 GCA_003113815.1 Sphenodon punctatus
CCCCCCCCCCCCCCCACGCTACCCATCCTCCCCTCCAAAAGCCAGGCGGAACAGCCATGTCTTACAACAGCGTCAAAACGAGAGGAGATCCAGGACCAAATGGGCCTCCACCAGCAGGGAGTTCTACAGCCGTGGGGCAGCCACCAAGAAGGCCCTCTCCATCGTGGCCCCCTGGCAGACTTGGGGGACCTCCATGAGAGCACCCCCCGATGACCACAGGGGCTGATCCAGAACCCGGGGGGTGAGATGGTTCCTCAAACAGGTTTATTTATTTATTTTAAATTATACCCCACCCCTCTTGTCACAGGCAACCCGGGGTGGCTAACAACATCAGAGAAATACAATAAAATATCATAAAACATAATAAAACATCAGTAAAAAAGAAAGAATAAAAACCAACCCCCTCCCTCACCAACCCCCACCCCCTACCCACCCCTCTCCCACGCCAGATGCCTGACAGAACAGCCAGGTCTTTCAACTCCTTCGGAAAGCTGGGAGGCACTCCTTGCCACAGCCTCCACCTGAGCAGCCAAGCGGAGTTGCAAGTCAAGGAGCACCCTCAGACTCTGTACCTGGGGAACCAGTGGAGGGCAGACCCCATCAATAATGGGGGCTGTCACCCCTGCTGCCTTACCCACCAACATGATCATCACCTCCGTCTTGTCGGGATTCAGCTTCAGTTGGTTTGCCCTCATCCAATCCCCCACAGCTTCAAGGCACCCGTTAAGCACCAAGACTGCCGGGTCTGGGTCTGATGAAAAAGAGAGGTAGAGCTGGGTGTCATCAGCATATTGATGACTCCACATGCCAAGCCTCCTGACCATCTCGCGAAGCGGCTGCATATACACGTTGAACAGGAGAGGGGACAAAATAGAACCCTGCGGGACTCCACACAAGAGGTCTCGGTGTGATGAAAAATAATCACTGAGTACCACTCGCTGAGTTCTTCCCGCTAGGAGTGGAACCAGTCAAGAATCGTACCGCCCACCCCTGCACGGTCCCACATGTGTGTCACCAACATCTCATGATCAATGGTATCAAACGTCACCAACAAATCTAATAGAATCAGCAGGGCCGAATGGCCCTGGTCTAATTCTCGGTGAAGATCATAAGCCAACGCCACAAGCGCAGTCTCGGTGCCATATCCCGGGTGAAACCCCAACTGCGAGGGATCAAGAAAACTGACATGATCCAGATGCTCCTGCAACTGCCGGGCCACCACCCGCTCAATAACCTTCCCTAAAAAGGGAAGATTAGAGACCGGCCGATAACTGGCAAGGGAGTCAACATCAAGCAATGGTTTCTTGAGCAGGGGTTGCACTACTGCCTCTTTAAGGCAGCCCAGCACCCTGCCCTCCCTAAGGGAGGCATTGACCACCCCCGCCAGCAACGGCCCCATTATCTCCCGACAGGCTTTAACCAGCCAGGACGGGCAAGGGTCCAGTTCACAACAGGTGGGCCTGACAGCCCCAAGAACATCCTCCGCATCAGCAGGGTCACCAACTGAAACTGATCCCACAAACAAGGACAAGGTGGGGTCTCCATAACCTCCCAATTGCCCTACTGCAGAGAATGCAACATCAAAACCATGGTGAATCTGAGTGATTTTATCCACAAAATAATCCACAAACAAGTCACAGTGGGCACTAGATGACTCCACTCCAAGGTGGAGGGAGGCCGGACTAACCAGCCCCCGCACCACCCGGAACAGCTTCGCTGGACAGGATTTAGTGGATGCTATAAGGGCAGCAAAGAACTTTTTCATTGCTGTTCGCATTGCAATAGCATAGACGCATAAACTTGCTCGGTGCCACAACCTGTCGGCTTCAACACATGAACGATGCCACTGTCGCTCCAGCTGCCTTCCCTCCTGCTTCAGCTCCTGCAGCCCCTCCGAAAACCAGGGAGGCCTGCAGTGCTGTCGCTTGGGAAGCAGACGCCTCGGAGCTATCCAATCAATGGCCCCCATCACCAAGACGTTCCACAGCTCGACAAGGCCATCGATGGGACAGCCGTTCAGATCAGATGGTAACATTTCACTCTAACTGTAACCTGGTGCCATTTGGGCTGGTGGACGGTGCCACTGCGTATCTGCCGTTAACTATAACTTGGTGCCACTGTGGTTGGTGGATGGTGCCACTGCATCTTGTTGGAGAATAGGAAGGTTCTCATGGTGGCAAACACTACAGCTGATGTCTTGCCCAAAGGGCAGCCCCTGGTCCAGGGCACTGGTCTGTCTGGGAATGGGCAATGGAAATCACGGACAGTGGTAGGTACATGTACTTGTGAGACCAGTTTCCAGGAACATTCCTCAAGGCCATACTCCTCTCAATCCACGGAGTACTGGAGATGCCCGTGATGCTGACAAGAATCCAGACTCTGACAGACGACGTATTCCTCTTCAACCTTGTGAGTCACTGCAGGTGGTGGTGGTGTAGTGTGACCGGGGTTTCGAAGGCAAGGTTTCAACTGGGATGTGTGGACCATTGGGTAGATGTGTAGTTATGAGGACAAGTGTAGCCTATAAGTGACAGAGCTTGACATGCACATCACTGCGTAGGGGCCAAGGTATTTGTAGTCAAGTTTAATCAATAAGTGTTGCGAGCGGTAGTGGGTGGCAAGAGCCAGACCTTATCCCTAGGTTGATACTGGAGAGCCTCCTGAGGGTGGCCTGCTGCAGCCTTGTACGTATCTCGGGCTACACTTAGATGGTGCTGTAGGGATCATGGATGGTTTGAAGGTGGCTGGATAAAATCAAGGGCTGCGTGAACCTCAGAGGTGTCAAGGAATTGGGGATGGAAACCATATGTGGCATAAAAGGGGTCTGTCCTATACATGCATGCTGGCATTTGTTGTATGCAAATTCAGCCATGGGAAGGAGCTCAGTCGAATTAACTTGGTGTTATGACAGGAAGCAGCAGAGGTACTGCTCCAAGACCTGATGTGTCCTTTCTGCCTCTCCATTTGTCTGGGGATGGTGAAAACGGGTGACACCGAGGAGCTTGAACAGGGCTTACTAGAAATGGGCTATGAATTGAGAGCCTCTATCAGAAACAATGGTGTTAGAAAGACAATGGAGATGGACAATATTGTCAAAAAACAATCAAGCTGTGTTCTTGGCAGTGACAAGAGCAGCTACGGGTACAATATGAGCCATCTTTTTGTAGGTATCTACTACCATAAAGATCAGTGTGTGCTTGTGAAGGTGGTAGGACAGGACAGGAGAGGCGGTAATTGCAGGAGGTCCACCCGTTTTTGCCAGGGAACTTTGGTTCAGGCACAGAGATAACACATATGTACATATTTCTGGACAATATTCTCCAGGGATGACCACTAGAAGTATCAGTGGATCAGATGCAGGGTTATGTCCTGGCCATAGTGACCTACAAGCCAGGAGTCATGGCCCAACTGAAGAACGAACTGGCGGAGTGTTCCTTCAGGGAGGCACAGGCACCCGTTGTGACGAGGAGTCAGGACATGGGACTGAAGGAAGGCCTCTAATGCCAAGGGAGTTACAGCCCCCCAAATGTGATGTTCAGTGAATAGGAAGCTGGGAGATTCCTTGTTTGGCCCTTGGAGTTCATCCTTGCAGAAAAGTGTGTCTGCAGCAGCAGCACAACTGCGCTTCCCTGGCCAGAACCCAGTGTGAATTTGGAGCACTACAGGAACAAGGCCCATCGAGTCAGGCATTGTTTGGTAAGTTGTGCTGTGCAGAAGGATTCAAGGTTGTTATGGTCTATGATGATATGTACCCATTGTGGGGAGCCCTCTAAGAATTGTCTCCATTCAGTTATGTCATCCTTAATAGAAAGCAACTCCTTATCTAATACCAGATAGTTCCATTCTGAAGACATAAGTCTCTGAGGAAAAAAGGCGCAGTGATATTAGGCATTTCTGGGGAAATTGCTGTGATGTCATACTCAGAAGCATCTGTCAACTATGGAATTTTCTCCCCTTGGAGATCTGCCTAAGCCCAAACTTTCTTACCTTTCAAAAGAGATGTAAGATCTTTTTGTTTGGCCAGGCATTTGGCGGACTGGGATAGAGTTGGCTGGGATTGGGTGTGAGGTTACGGAGAGGGTTGGTAGGAGGGTTTTAGGGGTTTAAAATGTTTTTTATATGTTCTTTATTCATGTATGTTATATATTATATTTTGTGAGCTGCCCTGAGCCTTTGTGAGAAGGGTGGGGTAGAAATTTAAATAAACGTATCTGAGTGCAGTAGTACCAGGGCAGAGGGAAAGGCCTGCTTAAGGACCTGGAAGGCCTGATCAGTCACAGAAGTCCATTGGAAGCGTACCCCCTTGTGTAGTAATACAGTGAGTGTTGCAGTCAGAGGAAAAGACAGTAACGAACCATTGATCAAAATTAGTGAACTCCAAAAAATGTTGGACGGCCTTGGTGTTGGCCACCTTACGAAGATCCATGGACACACCTGACGGGAAATGAAAGTCAATTGTAGTCTGGGTCGATTGTTGTCTGAATGAAAGCACACTTCTCTAGTTTAGCATACAGCCTCTAGTTATGGAGGCATTTGAGTACTGTCCGTACATACTGCACATGATGATCCGCGCAGTTAGAGAAAGTCAGGATGTCATCCAAGTATACCAGGTCTTGGAACACATCATTGATGAAGTTCTGGAATGTGTTTGATGTGTTAGTAAGACCAAAGGGCATGATGCATGACCAAATACTCAAAAAGTCCACATTGAGTACAAAAGGCAGTCTTCCACTAATTCCCCTGCCAAATCCTTACTAGATGGACTAGGTACCCCACAGGACAAACTTCGTGTAGATTGAAGCAGCATGAAGGTGACTCAAGAGTTCTAGAATCAGGAGGAGAGGGGACTAGTTCTTAGTAGATACGTGCTTGAGACCTCAATCGTCAATACACAGTCAAAGGGATCCTTCTTTCTTTTTCACAAAGAACAGTGGAGCACTGGCAGGGGAACCAGACAGGTGGATGAATCCCTTGCACAGATTGTCCCCCAAGCACTCCCAGAGGACCTTTAATTCAGATACAGAAAGGGCATAGATACATCTAAATGGAGGGATAGTGCCGGGAACCAAGTCTATTGAGCAATTGAATGGCCTATGAGGAGGTATTGCTTCTGTTCTGCCTGTTGTTCATCAAAAATGTCCCGAAAGTCTTCAAATTCTGCTGGTAAAGCACCCCCAACAAATCACAAGTAGGGATGGACCCTATGTACGTTGCAGCAGGGGTAAAAAAAAGCACTGAGGGGGAGGTAAACTGCACAGTCCACTGTATCCAATTGATGTAGGGCTGATGATGTGCTAAGCATGGGAAACTCCGGGTGACGTGGAGACTTGAATCAGGTCCAACTGTATCAGCTCTTGGTGTGGTCCAGTGCACAGGCGTATGGGTTATGTGTGGTGTCAGACACTAAGGGGGATCCTTCAGTTGTGTCTATGGCCATGGGGTGATCCTTAGGCTAGACAGGGAACTGAAGACATTCAGCTATTACCTGGTCAATGTACACCTCTGAGACCCTAGAATCCACTAGAGCCCAAAGGCCCACACTGTGACCCTGGGCTGGGTGGACAGTCACTAGGAGAATGAACAGTGGTCCTGGGCAGGAAGGTAGGATTCAAAGTGGTAGTAGTAAGTCACGGGTCCAGGGTGGGACTCCCAACTAGCTCTGGCCCAGACTTTCCCCACCAGCATAGCAGTATGGGCCTTCAGGGCCTGTCATGCCCGGGAGCACCACAGTAGAGACACACAGGTTAGCGTTCCTCCACTGAGCCTTCTCCTTGCACACAGAGTCATTAGGTCTTTGAGAGAGCTAGGGGGTGCTACACAGGCCACCTCATCCTTGATGGCCTCCATGTGTCCCTGTCAAAACAAGATGTGCAGAGTGCTATTATTCAAGTCAGTATCTGCCACCCACTAATGAAATTCCACAGCATAGTCCACTACAGCCCACTACCCTTCTTCAAGGTCTGCAGTGCTGCCTCAGCTGTGGCCCTGCAGTGTGGATCATCAAACATCCTTCCCAGACAAAACCCTCAGTTCATTAGCAACAGATCGTTTCATTCAGTGGCATGGCCCAGGTCAGAGCATCTCCAGACAGTGGGCTCGAAATCAAACAATGCCCTGCCAGTTGCTGGCATAAGTCCAAAAGGTGCTGTAATTCCCAGAGAAATAATCTGGGCATGGCACCTTCCCTTCCTGGGTGCCACAGCCTGGTTGAGAAGAAGGCTGGGCCCCCTCCGTGGCACCTGACTTAGTCAGACCCTTAAGGCAGTGTAAGGAGTGGAGCTGGGATGGAAGGGACCAGCATAGCCTCTTGAGCTCTGCCATGGTTGGGTCTTTGTTCTCCATAGCTGAACCCATGCGAGCTTGCGAAACTGTCAGGAGTGGCCGGGCACAGCCCTGGTTCTGAGTTGGTACTCACCAAAGCAGAGAAGGAAGTCCAAGTTCGTGGTCAGTTCACGAATCCAAGTCAAATTCCAGGAGGCAGTCTGAGAGAAAAGGCAGTGTACCAGAGCCCATGGGGGTAGAATTCTGTGGGCCAAAGGCTGGAGTGGGTGGTAGAACCAGGTTCACAGTGGAGGAATCCAGGAGCTGGAGCAAGATGCACAAGCAGAGGCTGAAGCAGAAACTCAGGAGCTGGAGCAAGATGTGGGGCAAAGTCTGAGTGAGAACTCAGGAGCTGGAGCAAGATGGGGGAGCAGAGGCTGAAGCAGGACCTCAGGAGCTGGAGGAAGATGCAGAGCAGAGGTGAGCCAGAGCAGGAGAGCCACACAGTCAGCAAGGCAAGGATGGACTGGCTGCCTTCCCCTTATATTGGGGAAGAGGAAGTTCTAGGAGCTCCCTGCTCCCCCTTTGATCCGGGGATGACTCTTTATTGGCTGAGCCTGTAACACATAACACAGTGTGGTGTGGCACCGTTCTAGCTGGTGGATGGTGCCTCTCCATCTGGTGCTAACTGTAATCTGATGCCATTCTGACTGGTGGACAATGCCTCTGCATCTGGTGCTAACTGCAACCTGGCACCATTCCGGTTGGTGGATAATGCCACTGCATCTTGTCGGATACTGCGGCACCTGATGGCCGGCACCACAGGTGACAAAAACATGCTGAAAAGGGTACCGTTCTGCTACTGCTGAAGCCAATGGCTAATCTTTCATTGTCTTCATTTAGTGCAGGATCAGGCACTAAATTTCCAATCAGCATCATGACATCTGATTTTTTTGCCCAGCTGCACAGTCAAAAACTATAGAGGCGTGATAGCAAATATAGAAATGTCTTTACTAGCACATCTATAACAACTCTGCAATCCAATTTCCATTGTGTTTCTCAAGTTTAGAAAAAATATGCATCTATTTTGTAAGCTCCAGACACAAAGAAACACCTTAATTTACGGTCTGTTGGAATGTATATGATTGCAAGGGATTGCACGGGAATCTTTAAACTCAGGAACAATGAATAAATCTTTTCAAACATTCTAGTACACAGCAGATCATTCAAATCCCTTCAATCCCCATGCCATGTCATTAAGAAAGGGAAGGTGATGTTTTGATTTGATCCCAGCAGTGTCAGACTGGCAAGCACATACTGGTATGATTTCCTAGTCACCGCCTACAGCAGTATTGCTTTATTGGAGCTGTTTGCTAGCCCTAGAGGAGTAATAGGGATATTATTTACCATGGAGGAGTCCCTGATTCCCATCCCAATACTTGCCCTCTTGTCATTCTCGCTGCTAGTGCTTACCTTTCATCCACATTACAATACCAAAAGAAAAATAAAAAGGAGAGGTGCAAATGATATCCATACTTTGCTGGCTCTTTCTCTTTTACCCTCTCTTTAACAGTATTTTCCACTTGCAGAGTGCCTTTCAGACTAGCAAAGTACAAACAGGAAGCCTCCCAACACATATGGAATGAACTGTGGGTATTGGATCTGTTCACCTCTTCTGAGGGAAAGAACAGCAGCCTTACAGGGGCTAAAAGCATTGGTAGGAATTCAAAGTACAGAATGTAGGGCTTGTCTCTGCACAAAGTTGCACCAGATTATCTAAATCTGGTTTCAGTCCATGTGTAGGCATTCCCAAATGTATTTTAAACTTCATAGTTGTCATAATGAAATGTATATAGTCTTATCATTCATGTTGATAAATAAATAAGAGCTTTGGATGAAATGAGCATAAAAACCATCAAGCATTAAGTGCCTAGGCCATCCCTTTGCTGTCATTCATTCATTCATTCACATTTTTATGCCACCCCCTCCTTCTTACACATCTTGGGGCAGCTAACAACATCATAAAAGCAAATAAAATCCCAAAATATAAAACATTAAAATAACCCAGGCAGAAAAGATTTCCCCCACCCCACCCCCATCACCCGTCTCCCTCATCAAAAGCCCGGCGGAACAGCCAGGTCTTAAACTGTCTACAGAAAGAGGGGAGGTCTAAAGCCAGGTGGACTTCCACAGCCATAGTGCAGACACGGAGAACACCCTCCTCGTAGTGGATACCCAGGGGACCTCAAGGAGGGCGCCTCCAGCCAACCGCAGAGGCCAATTCAGGACCCAGGGGGTGAGGCGGTCCTGCAGATAAGTGGGGCCCAGACCGTTCAGGGCTTTAAATGTCAGAACCAACACCTTGAATTGGGCCCAGAAGACCATTGGCAGCCAGTGCAGAGAATGGAGCACCGGAGTAATGTGCTTGTGATGACTCGTTCCCCCTAAGGAGATGAGCTGCCACATTCTGCACCAGCTGCAGTCTCCAGACCATCACCAGCATAGCCCCATGTAGAGTGTGTTACAGTAGTCTAGTCTCGAGGTAATAAAAGCATGGATGTTCATGGCAAGATCTGTGTCCGAGACATACAGCTTAAGCAGATGTAATTGGCAAAATTTGCCCTTTGCCAGAGCCACCACCTGAACATCCAAGCAGAGCCATGGGTCTAGGACCATCCCCAGACTACGGACCTGAGATACCAGGGGAGGACGGACCCCATCAATGATGGGGCCCATCACTCCCCTGGCTTATCCCACAACTATCACCTCAGTCTTGTCGGGATTCAACTTCAGGTGGCTCGCCCTCATCCAGTCCCCCACAGCTGACAAACACCAGGTAAACACTGAGACTGCTGGGTCTGGGTCTGATGAAAAAGAGAGGTATGGCTGGGTGTCATCAGCATATTGATGACACCTTACACCAAACCCTATGATGACCTTCCCCAAAGACTGAATGTACACGTTGAACAAGAGAGGAGATAAGATGGAACCTTGCGGGACTCCACATGTGAGGCCCCGGGCAGAAGATGAGCAATCACCCAGCACCACACGTTGAGTTCTGCTAGACAGGAAGGAGAGGCACCATTCAAGGGCAATCCTGCCCACTCCGACTTGGTCCCACAACCGACTCACCAACAACTCATGATCAATGGCATCAAATACAGCTGAAAGATCTAATAGGATCAACAGGGTCGAACGACCCTTTTCCAAACTCTCGGGGAAAAGTCATCAACCAAGGCCACAAGTGCAGTCTCAGTGCCATAACCCAGATGAAAGCCAGACTGTGAGGGATCTAGGAAACTGATTCAACCAGATGCTCCTGAAGCTGACGCACCACCACTCATTCAATAACCTTCCCTAAAAAGGGAAGGTTAGAGACCGGCTGATAACTGGCCAGGACATTAGTGTCCAATTATGGTTTTTTGAGCAGAGGCCGCTCCACCGCCTCCTTGAGGCAGTTTGGCACTCTGCCCTCCCTAAGGGAAGTGTTGACTATCCCGACCAGCAACGTCCCCAACGTCTCCCAGCTGGCCTTGACCAGCCAGGACAGGCATGGGTCTAATTCACAATAAGTGGCTCGGACAGCCCCTAGAACATCCTCTGCATTAGAGGGCAACATGCACTGAAATTGATCCCATAAAACAGGGCAAGACGGGGCTTCAACAGCCTCTGGTTCACCCACTGTTAAAAGTGCAGCATCAAAACTGTGGTGGATTTGAGCAATTTTATTCACAAAAAAGTCCACAAATAAGTCACAGCGAGCATTAAATAACTCTGGATCCAGGCGGAGGGAGGCCAGACTGACCAGCCCCCTCACCACCCGGAAAAGCTCAGCTGGATGTGACTTAGTGGACGCAGTGAGGGCAGCAAAGAAAGCGTTCTTTGCTGACCGTACCACCATAGCATAGGTACATACACAGACTCTATGTTAGGGATGTTCAGAGTTTGGCCTGAACGCAGTCAGTTCGGACGGCCGAACCGAACGCCAAAACCCCCAAACAGTTTGGCCATGTTCAGATGAGTTTGGGCGGGGAAAACCCTGGCTGGCAGGCCCAGGGACAGCTGGATACTGCGGCATGGACTAGCAGCCAGCCTGCCCAATCACCATCCCTCTTTTCCTCAGACCACTGGCTTGGCAGTCTGCGATTGGCCACGGGCTAGGCTACACAGAGCCAATGGGGCTTGTGGTAAGGCGGGCGCAGCAAATAACAAAAGTCATTGCCCTCCCCCCCCTTCCATATCGTACTGAGCTAGCCGCTGATCCTGTCAGCAGACGTTTTCAGAACTCTCCCTCTCCAAGCCGTTTGTGTTCCTCCCAATCCATTGCCATCCTCCTCCTATTTCACCCATTTCCACACATTTACCTGCATAGTTTTATTTATTTAGATTAAATTAGATTAGATAGATTTAGGTTTTTTGTTTGTTTTTTTACCACTCCCTGTGGTGTTTCTCCCTACCCTCCATTGAATCCTTCCCTCCTCCCTGTATATATTCCATCCCTGATTCCCTTCCCCTGTGTTTGGATTTATTTAGAGTAGGATTAGATTGATTTAGGTTTCATTTCAGTTTTGTACCCCTCCCTTTGTTGTTTGTTGTGAACTGTCTGTGTCCCCCTCACAACCAAAATCCGTGTGTATTGATATATAGATAGAGAGATATTAGATAGTTACTATAGATATAGTTGTAGGAGTTAGCTTAGTTATAGAGATAGATATAGTGTGTAGTGATTCAGTTTTAATATTGTATAGTGTGTTTGTAGGACTAGGCCTTTGTAGATATTAGATAATATTCCATTTAGTTTCATAGGTTTTAGAATAGTTAATATCAGTTAGAGTTAGTGTAGATATATATAATATTAGATTGTATACATTTTTTAAAATATAAAATCTTCCTCTGCATTTTTTGGGTGGGAGAAATGAAGAAGGGAAGCAGGAGAGGCAGGTCTGCTGCTACCCGTAAGGCAGGCAATGGGGCATGTGGCAGAGGTGGCAGGGGCCGTGCCAGCGGAGTGGCAGGCATCAGCAGCAGCCCGAGCTCATCACCACGCTCCAAATTTCACAGGCCTGATTTTGGCAGACAGGCTTCAGAGGCTCCCAGCAGTGGCACTAGGGGTGTGGTTCGGTGTCACCTCCTGCCAGCGTCTTCCACTGCCATGCAGCTGCGGCTGTCTCTGCTGAGGCTGCAGGTGCTTTAGGGTTGGATGTTCCTCCAGGGCCACCAATGTCCCCCATTATTGATGTGATCCCCAGCAGTCCAGGGCTGGTGGATCCCACCCTGACTGCTAGAGGCAGGGTCCGATCCCTGGGCAATGGCAGCAGGGAGAGGAGCAGCAGCAGCTCTAGGGGGCACAGGGAGAGTGGCCGCAGCATGGGCAGTCGATCAGCCTCAGGGTCCCAGTACTCCCCTTCACGGTACATATCTCAGATTGGGGACAGTGAAGCAGATTCTAGTCCTGTGAAGGAGATGTCTGGTGCAGAGGCGATGACTGTCCCTCCGAGAGCTGTGTCGCCGCTATGTTCTGTCTCTCCCATCAGCATTGTCACTGGTACGTCACCTGGTGCGGGCCAGAAGGCAGGAGGGGGCAAAAAATCCTCAGTATGGGTGCATTTTAAGTTGGTGTGGGCGGATGATCCCAGGTAGGTGCAGTGCAGTTTGTGCCAGAAGGTCGTGAAGCATGGGCAGGTGCTCACCAACCTTGGCACAACTGTCATGGCGAGGCACCTCAAGGGATGCCACAGCGCTGTGCTGCTAAGCGGGCAGGCAGGGGCAATGAACTCCAGCGGGTTCCTGACTTCAGCGGCCAGTCAGCGGGCAAGCGTCCTGCTCAAACAGCTACCTATAGCAGCAGGAGTGGTATTGCTGCTACGGGGGGAACAGCAGCAGCAGCAGTAGCGTCAGTACACCATGGAGGAGCTGGGCTGAGGGCAGCTGCCAAGTCGACCAGCAGCTGCAGGACATGGAGGGCGGCGTGGCTTTCAATTGAAAGCCACACGCATTTTGGGGGAAATGATCACGCTAGATGGGCAGCCCTTCTCAGTGGTCAGGGACATGGGGTTTAGGCACCTGATTGGGTTCCTGGCCCCCCAGTTTAAGCTGCCCTCGCGCACCACCGTGAGTCAGCAGGTGGTGCCAGCCTTGTACCAGGCTTTAAAGGAGCAGGTGAGGGAGCAGCTGTCAGGGACTGGGGGTGCCACCGTCCACTTCACCACAGACCTGTGGTCAAGCAGGAACGTGCAGCACGCCTACCTGGCAGTGACGGCGCACTGGTGGCAGGACCCAGCGGCAGCATTTGGGAGTGGCAAGAGGGGTCCTGAAGCAGGGTATAGGTGGACCCTGCTTCAGGCAGAAGTAATGGATGGCCGCCGCACAGCTCAGAACATCAAGGCAGCCCTTACTGCCATGGTGAGGGAGTGGGGCACGCCAGGTGCGCCCTTCACCAAGGGGTGCGTGGTGACGCACAACGCAGCCAACATATTGAGGGCAGTCCACGAAGGGGGCTTCACCAGCAACCCTTGAGCAGCACACACCCTTCACCTGGTGGTCAGGGATGCTCTGGGCTTGGGGGAGAAGGGGATTGGGGCAGGCACCCTTAGCTCCCTGGTCAAGTGGGGGAGGAAGTTGGTCGGTTTCTTTAACCAGAGTGTGAAGGGCAGCAACCTCCTCCGGGCAAAGTAGGCAGAGCAAGGCTCCCCAGTGCACCAGCTGGTGCAGAATGTGTCCACTAGGTAGAATTCAACGTTCCTGATGGTCGAGCAGCTTCTTGAGCAGAAAGCCGCCATGCATCAAGTTCAACTGGTGACGGACAGCGGGGCACCTCCAGGGTACAATGGGGCTGAATGGGAGATCCTGGCTCACACGGTCTTTGTGCTGAGACCATTTCTGGCTGTGACAGAGACCAGCCACGGCCACCATCAGCCAGGTGACCCCTCTGGTCCAGAGTCTCCTCAGGAGGCTGGAGGAAATTCTCCAGGGGCGGGATTTTGGCCCTCAGGGCTGGCGGCTGAGGCGGTTGCTGGTGCGGCAGCTGAAGACAGGGCTGAAGGGCAGTCCACGAAGGGGGCTTCACCAGCAACCCTGCACCAGTTCGATGAGCTCCTGCAGGAGGAGGAATATGTTTTTGCAACCATGCTGGACCCCAGGGTCAAGGGCAGCATGGCACGCAAGACACAGTTCTATGGGCACTGGAAGGGTGATCCGGTGGAGAGGGTCCAGCAGGCAGAGTGGGCTCTTGAGAGTGCCCAACAGCAGCAGCAGCAGCAGGACACCCTTGGGGATGGTGGGAGTGGGAGCAGCCACACCTTTCAGCCGGCGGGGTCTATCCCACCCCCAGTCCTAGCAGTAGCAGCACCAACAGCAGGCTGAGCAGCAGCAGCACCCCTATTGCGAACAGCAGCAGCTCCTATGTGCAGACCCCTCTGGCGAGCCTGGGCCCGTGCACAGCAGGGCAGGCAGCGTGGCTGAGGGCAGTGGTGGAGGTGGTGCCCAAGCAGAGCTATGCTAAGAAGCATGACAGCACCTCAGCAGCAGTGGAGAGCTACCTGGAAGAGGAGCCATGCATCAATCCCAGCAGCGATCCCTTGGCCTGCTGGGCCGGCAAGACCAGTGTGTGACTGGCCCTGTCCAAAGTGGCCAAGGGTCTCTTGTCCTGCCCACCAACGAGTGTCCCCAGCGAGCGGGTGTTCTCTATGGCGGGGGACATTTGCTCGCCACACCGCCTGAGACTGGGGGCCAAGTTGATGGAGCAGTTGCTTTTTATCAAGGTGACCCTTCCGTTGCTGGGATTCTCCGAGCTGCCCCTGGACATGGATTGATGGTGCAGTGGCACACGCCATTCCATACCTGGGGCAGTCTTGGGACGGGGCTCCTCCTCAATCTGGGCTGCTGCTGAGGTGCTGTCCCTCCCTCCCAATGCCCAGCACCCACCCCGCCTTTCTTTCTCTCTCTCTCACTCACTAGACGGCCTCGGCCAGCCTATCTGACTGACCTCATGACACCGGGTGGCATTGGGAAGCTTTAAGCCTGCGAGCCGGCCTCTGGCTAGATGATCTCAGCCCGCCGATCTGACTGGCTCTCTTTCGCTGCACAGTCTTTGCCAGCCTATCTGAGTGCTCTGCCAAGGTCCCAGCCTGCCTTCCCTACTGCCTCTCATGCCACGCTGCCTGTCTGCCCGCCCTGGTTGCCAACCTTGAACCCTGCCTCAACCTGCCGTCCACTGCTCATACCACACTGCCTGTCTGCTGCTGCCTCTGCTGTACCATGAGTTCTGCTACCGGACAATCCAGTGTCTACCGCTGCTCCACTGATGCCTGGCAGTCTGCAATGGCCGGCCAAGTAGGGTTGCCAGGCCAGCCACCAAGCCCCAAGCCTTCCCAGCCTCTGCTGCTGCTGCTGGGTCTCAGACTGCCCGCCACGGGCACCCCCAGGGGCCAAGCGCTGAGCCTGCCTGCCTGGGCAACCCGGGGTGCCAAGCCCCAAGCCTTCCCGGTCTCTGCTGCTGCTGCTGTGTCTCCGATGGCCTGCCATGCCCCCACGGGCACCCCTGGAGTGCCCCAAGCCTCTGCTGCAACCGAAGTTTCCGAACGTTCAGGGAGGGTCCGAGCTCCGCAGGACCAAACTCGCGAACCCAAACTAAGTTTTCAGACTGAACATCCTAACCCCGTTCTGTTTGCACATCCCTAACTCTGTGTCGCAGTCATTATGGGTTATTAGGAAACTTCCTTGTGACTGAACATCCTACAGACATCCTGGAAACCTCCTGAGAGCAGGCCTTAAGCAAGTTGAATGTGGGATGCTGAGCTAGAGGGAATTCTAGTTTGCGTATTCATGGGTTACTGATATTTGTTACAGCCTTAGACCCATTCAGACGTGGTTTAAACAGCACTTACAAGTGTGGGCAACTTGATGCGAAGGTGAAGAGTATGTGCTGAAAGCTAGCTCGGTAGAGCACACCTGTCAGTGCGCTGGCAAGCTCAATAATGCACGCGGCGCCTTTTCAGACATCTGCACACGCAGGTTCTTCACCTTCGCATCAAGCCACCCGCTTTGTAAGTGCTGTTTAAACCACGTCTGAATGAGCCCTAAGTGCTTTAGGGCATACCACTATTATTTTATTTATTTATTTATTTAAGTGTTTTTTATTATTTATTTAAATTATTATTATTATTATTAACAAACATTTATATAGCGCCAGCAGTGTACATGGCACTTTACAAAGTAATAAAATAGACACGGTCCCTGCCCCTAGGGCTTACAATCTGAGCGACAGGAGCTGGGGGAGAGACATAGGAAGGGGAACAGAGGGAGAGACAAGGGGTCTAACATTCATGAAGATGCGAGGTCTCAAGTGCACGTACTTGGCTTGGTTACGATGAGAATGACAGCAGGCAGGTCCATGTTGCAAGGATAAGGGTAAACCGATCGTAGGTATAGGAATAGTGGCTCAGCAGGATAAAGAGTCAGACAGAGCAGAGCGAAAGAGGTGAGTTTTAAGGAGAGATTTGAAGGTATGAAGGGAGGGGGCAAGGCGGATGTGGACAGGGAGGGAGTTCCAGGCATGGGGGGCAGCAAGTGAGAAGGGACGAAGGCGCTTAGGGGAGCAGGGAAGGCGTGGAAGGGTGAGAGAAGGGACAGAGGAGGAGCGAAGTGCACGGGCTGGAGTATGGAGGGCGATAAGTGCAGAGAGGTAGGGGGGAGCAAGGTTGTGAAGAGCTTTATAGGTGAAGACTAGGAGCTTGTGCAGGATTCGTTCAGGAAGGGGAAGCCAGTGAAGCGAAGCGAGGAGGGACCTTATATAACAGCATATATAAACATCTAAGAATTAAAAATTTTAAAATATATTAAGATCCCCTTTAAAAATTGTGGGAATAAATAAACAAATGAAACCACTCATCCCCTATCTCTACACACCAGACACTTGGCCAAACAGAAATGTCTTGCATTTCTGTGTAGCTGTGATGGGCTTGTCTGGGTGTAAGCCCTGTTGGGATCGAAGCCAAAATAGTTACTCGGTCTCTGGGCTCTTTTATTAAGTCTATCCGTTCAGTCCATCTATACAGAGTCTCTATACAGTTCAGTATCCCACCATATACTCAGCTTCTTTTACTCTTGGTTTGTTCTCTCTAGGCAGGCATCACTCCTCTGGCTCTCAAGTCTACATTAGCCATAACAACTTTGGGCTCCAATTCCCAACCTCTTCTGGTACAAACCAAGTCCCACTCTCTGGCTGGTTATAACTCAAGCCAAGCCTAGCAGTGCACCAAGCCTCCTCCTCTCAGTTCCACAGCCTCCTTCTTTCAGACTGAACTTTGACTGTTCAGTCACTCAGTTCTGTTCAGTTCTGACTGTTCAGAACTTTGACTTATTCTCTCTGGACTGGCTTTGCTACGCCCAGCACAGCTGCTTTCATTCAATTAGGCAGCAACGTCCTGCACTTCCAGTGGTGCCTGTAGCTTTGCTCACGCAGTCCCTCTGTTGGTGCTAGTTGCACTCTCTTAATTGCCCTCAGTCCATAGGGTCTCTGTCCTGCTACACATTGCCTCCAGAAAATGCTCGGACTTGGCGTTTTCCAAACCTCCAGAGGAAGGGAGTCCTGCAGAAGTGAGGCAGCCGGTCAAAAGGCCTCTGCATGCCCATGCCATATGAGCTTGAGGGGCGGCTGTTATCTACTGACCTCACAGGTCTCAGTAAGGGAAGAGGCAGTCTTTCATAATGTGGGGCTGGGCTAGGCCCAGAGTAGCGTTTTATAGGTCAAAACCAGCATCTTGAATTGTGCCCGGAAAGCTATTGCAGAAGGGGATATCTTCTTTTCCTTTCATGCTTCCCACCACCCAAACCCTTTCTTCCTGTTTGTCTTTGTTTAGATGGCACACATTCTGCCAGGGAAATTTGTTTAGCATTGTTCATCTGTGCTCTTTTCTGAAATCAAGGAGACAGACAAGAAGAAAAATAAGTATTTTTTGTTGTAGAGCTGATATAGCCATTGAGAGAACTCAGCTGGTGCTGCTATTCTACACGCATTCACTATGACAGAGATAGCCCCAACTCACCTCCAACCTGCACACTCTTAAGATGCTCTTTTATTATTATTATTATTATTATTATTATTATTAACAAACATTTATATAGCGCCAGCAGTGTACCTGGCACTTTACAAAGTAATAAAATAGACACGGTCCCTGCCCCTAGGGCTTACAATCTGAGAGACAGGAGCTGGGGGAGAGACTTAGGAAGGGGAACAGAGGGAGAGACAAGGGGTCTAACATTCATGAAGATGCGAGGTCTCAAGTGCACGTACTTGGCTTGGTTACGATGAGAATGACAGCAGGCAGGTCCATGTTGCAAGGATAAGGGTAAACCGATCGTAGGTATAGGAATAGTGGCTCAGCAGGATAAAGAGTCAGACAGAGCAGAGCGAAAGAGGTGAGTTTTAAGGAGAGATTTGAAGGTATGAAGGGAGGGGGCAAGGCGGATGTGGACAGGGAGGGAGTTCCAGGCATGGGGGGCAGCAAGTGAGAAGGGACGAAGGCGCTTAGGGGAGCAGGGAAGGCGTGGAAGGGTGAGAGAAGGGACAGAGGAGGAGCGAAGTGCACGGGCTGGAGTATGGAGGGCGATAAGTGCAGAGAGGTAGGGGGGAGCAAGGTTGTGAAGAGCTTTATAGGTGAAGACTAGGAGCTTGTGCAGGATTCGTTCAGGAAGGGGAAGCCAGTGAAGCGAAGAGAGGAGGGGCTGCACTCAAACTGTTTCAGCTGTACTTTGGAGCTTCCTTTATTCAGGTACAGCCATTTTTCATCTTTTCTGTTCTTATTTTATATTCTGCAGCACCAGCTGAGTCAATCAGTTGGCACAATCAGTGCAGGTTATTTTCTATCCCACAGGATACAAATAGCAAACAAAACAAAAAAACATTGAAACATTGGGTGGGAATGGGGAGATTGGCAAGTGCTGTAAATGCATTCAAAACAACAGCAACAGCTGTGTCTTTTAGCGTCTGGAAAGCCAACTGCTTTTTTCCCCTTTAACTATGCTGATGATAATAATAAAAATAAAAAATTGTCAGAATATTATAGAACCATGTGATAAACAGTAGAGATTGGTCCCATTTGGGGGAAGGGGAGGAGATGGGGCAGGGAGCATTATGGTCGGGGGGCGTTAAACTTATCCTTACAAACCACTGTTCGGGTCTTTTCTTTCTTAGTTTATTTTCGTTATTTTTATTAAAGGTTTTTTATGTCAATAGAAATACTGTCTACAAACATGAGAACATGAAGCCAGTGCCAAAACTCTGATTTTATTAAGTAAAGATTCCCCCATTATATGTCTTGCTTATTTAAATCATGATCTAAAAAAGGTGCAGACTTCTTTTTGTAACTCATTCAATTCATGTGTGTGGAATCTACTAATTTTGTTTATCTTAAAATTGTTTGAATTTTGTTTTAATTCATCTTGGCTTCAAAAGATTTGACCTATCAGTCAAATTGAACCACTAATTCTTTTTTCTAATTGAGTCACTAATTCTTTTTTCTTTTGATTGTTCTTTAATAACTATTCCAGAAGAGCAGATGATTTTCCGGTTCTTGAAGGGCAGTAAATGTCACTCATCAATGAGGCTTATCAGTTACACACGTTTGTTACATCAAGAGTTTTATTTGTCCAAATCAGATAATAAACAGCCATACAATTTTCTGAATTTTATTAGCTTCTCCACCAGTTCTGTGTTCAACACACACACATGGACATGCACACGCGCACACACACACACGTTTGCAGAATACACATACACGGGTTGTGTTTGCTGAATAATTATTTTCCACTATAGTTAATCATGGTTTGTGTATGTTGGTGGTGGTATTTGTATTTTTAGTTGTATTTTCCTCCATAATTAATCATGGTTGGCGGGGGTGGGGGAGGGTATATTCAGCAAAGATTTGTGTGTGTTTAACCAGCAAACAAAGATTTCCAAAAAAACCCTCAATATCTTCTACATCAACTGATCTTCTTGCACCACCCTCCAAAGATAGCATGTTGTCCAATGATCTTCTCTAATGATGAAAAATGGCTGTACCTGAATAAAGGAAGCTCCAAAGTACAGCTGAAACAGTTTTTGAGTGCAGCCACATGAGCTGCAGGGGCCTAATCCCCACATAGCCTCATAGCGGGCAGTCACCACCACCATACTGTGGCGCACACATGGGGAACTGGCCAGATGGTTACGGGGAAGCTGGGCAGGCCGCTGCCGCAGCCAAGACACCACCCACGCAAACTGGCACCTGGCCCCACCCTGTCTCCCTTCCCCAGCCATAATGTGGGCGTCTGCAGTGGGCGCTAGTTCCCATTGTTCAGGGTCCCACAATGTTGCACCACGTGTGGCAGGACAAGTGCCCCCCGTCACAAGAGTTGCCCTACCCTGACCCAGTTGGGTAAGGCTGCTCCATGACACATCCTCGGAATTTTTCTGAGGGCACATTGCTGAGCAGCTAGCTGCTCGCCCTGCCCTGGGCAAGGGGAACATCTAGCGGCCCCTGGATACACTAACCACTGCATCGCATGGCTCGTTTACCCAGGGAGTAAGGCGTGGTAGGCTCCCCTCCCTGTCTCATCTGGATGCACCCGTAGTTGATTTTTGTAACCAGGAGTTAATCCACAGCACAGCCTGTTCACATACCAGCTGATTAACTGCTGGTTACAAAATCAGCTATGAGGCGAAAGGTTCAGTTGGGGGGGAGGGATGGGAAGCAGTATCTAAGGACTTCTGTGGGCATCTCTGCCCTAGTATAACCCTTTTCTAAGGTGTCCAAGACTTCATTCTCCATCCCCTTCAGCCTTTATGTGGCTCAGGTCTGTCTCATCTGGCTGGGGGAATGTAAGGACACTCTATGCCGTATTTAGAGCTTCCATTCTGACTTTTCTTCTTCCCTGATAGCTTTTCCACTTATGGATCCTTTCCCCCATCCTTCTTTTTTAAGTAAGTGCCTCCCTGATGAATAGGCAGCTCACCTAGGGTGATTTCAGACAAGACGGGGCGGCATTCGCCCCGTCCCGGAATCACCCAAATGATTCCCCGCCAGGATCACTCCGGCACGTCCAACAGATGTGCCGGCTAATCCCGGCGGGGAATCAGGGAGGGGGCAGGGCCGTGCGGCGCAACGTGCGGCTGTGCGACCCCACACCCCCGCCGTCCGTCCTCTGGGGAGATGGGCGGGCGCCGCGGCCAATGCGGCCGCAGCGGCCGCCTGATTTGACCACAGCCCAGAATTCCGGGCCGTAGGTGCCAACCAGACTTTACTTTTTGTTGGTTCCCGCTGGGGATCTCTTTGACCACGCTTGCGGCGCTTGTCCGGTGGGGAGCCCCGGAAGCGTGGTTGAAATTGACCCCATGTGGGAATCAACCATGGTGAACATCTGGCGGCAGCCTAACAGATGTTCAGGGCGCTTTGGCCCCATGTGGGTATTGACCGTGGTTCACTGTGATCTCGTCACGTCTGAAAATACCCCATGATCACGTTAGGAAGTAATGCTTTGCTAACTTCAGAGAGTAACCAGTGTGGGAGTAACCCCTATGGGGCTTCATAGGCAGGCACAACTGATGAGACTTGTGCATCTGTTAGGAGTCCTGTACCCCATGCCCACATTTATGTTGCAAGCCCCTTAAACCAGGTGATGATCTGTGCTGTCCTGAGTTAAGGAACTAGGCTCTGCCTAGGGCCATTAAGTCACAGTGTTCCTCCTAAGGAAATTCCCTAAACTCTCCTTAACTGCTTAGACTCACCCTTAACCTCACACCTGTTGGACTTCACTGCAATTCATGTAGCACATCTGACCCCTAACCTTTGAGCCCTGGAGACTAATATGAGACCAACAAGTGTATTTTTTTCACTTCTGACCTAGATCTCCAGAGGAGAAACTTTTAAAACCATCTAACTGTTAATTGCTCCAAAAATTAGGTAAAATCTGCAAATGCTAACATAAAATGCAGTACATTAAACATTTTTTTAAAATTTCGGTGTCTTGTAAATTACCAAGTAACATGGTTTACTGTTTGCATGCAACAGACTGACATTAATTATTCAAATAAGACACTAGACAGTAAATGTTTGATCAGAATCTATAACCCTTCCTTCAGCTACCATCTTATTTACTTTTTAAAAATAAGTTGACTCATCAGATTTCTGGCCCTGCACATTCCAAAATGAGTATTCCCCAGGTATGCATACAGAATGAAACATTGTACTTTAATGTTCAGAGATATTATTCATTACTTTTAACTCTCTCTAAACTTCATCACTTCCTTTATATTTTATTACTGCCCTTTTAATGGACATTAAAACATTCATTTTTTTTACTGCAGTGTAAATTATGCAAATGATCCTAAATGTAATTATAATATACTTTTTATTAATTATAAATACACCCTCTATGTTTTATATAGATTTAATTTATTGTCTGAGAATAATTGGGCATTTCACACTGTTGCTAGCTTCACAACCACAACATTATTCTTGTCTGCTTAGAAAGCTGAAGAACACATTTTAAATCAAATTAGCATAATCTAGCTGCAAAAGATTTCTATTTATAATAATGATAACAAAATTTTATTTGTTTCAACCATAGGTCACAATAAAATATAAAATCAGAAACAACAGAAATGGCACATAAAGGAGAAGGTACAATTAGAGTACAATAAGACAAAACAAGACAGCACAGTCTAGCTGGCTGGATTTATTCAGTCAGCATCTGTAGTTCAAGAGAGATAAGTAAAGAATTAGCCACATCCAGAAATAGTAGGATACGCCATATTTCCTTAAGGAAGATTGCCAGCACTCATTTTGGCCCAAGAGTACACCTTTGAACAGCAAGGGCCACTCTCAATGTAATCTGATCTTTAGGGTTAGCCAGCAAATAGGACAGTTTGAACGCTGTGGCCCAATGCATTTTCCCTGCTAAGAGAGACCATTCATTTAGTTGGAATTCCTGCTGTAGCCGTGTAGCCAAATAGATAGTGGGGAAGATCCTCAATCTGCTCCAAACCACAAAAGCATAACCTCAGGTCGTACGGGGTCCTTCTATATCTACCCACCAATACTGCTGAAGACATCTGCTGAAACCTTGGTAGTGTCAAAGCCCTATGAATTGTAAAATTGCTGACAGTAGACAAGTAGTGTTCAAGCAGATGCTGCGATTTAAATTTGCGGTACCATGGAGAACTTTTAGCTAAAGGGAGGGCGGCCAGATCAGTCTGCATATAAATATCTCACAGCCAATTCCTAATTATAGCCTTAGTCTTACTCTGGGTGAAGCCTTGAAAAAAATTGAACTGACTTTAGCAATTTCTCTAGGTTACTCCTCCCTGGGAAACGAATATCAAATTGCAATTGCTCATTCCAGCATAATCTGGGTAGTCATTCGCTAGGCTAGAAGTAAGTCTCAGCCAGTAGTTGAGCATGTACAAATGGACCTTCATCTTCACAGGCAAAACACCAGTCTCCACCCTAATCATAAATGATGGCGTACTTTTAGGGACGCCCAAGATACTCCAAATCAGCCTGCTTTGGAAGACCTCCAAGTCTACCTGAACAGAGTATCTTCATAATTCTGCATTATATAGTGCCTGAGGGCAAAGCTTTTGTTCTAGGAGCCTTAATGCAGGAGCTATCAATCTCCTGCTGGTGGTCCTCCAGAACATCACTAGCCCATTGACTGCTTGGGCCATCTTCAATTTAACCAAGCTGAGATGCTCCTGCCATGCTCCCGTTGGTGTAAATGCTAACCCCAAATATTCATAGCTTTTGACTTGTTCCAGTCTTACCGAGTCCAGAAGCCAATTGTATAAAGTTTGCTTCTTGGCAAAGAGCATAACCTTGGCTTTATCATAATTCACACTTAAGTGATTATACTTACAGTAGTCACTCAAGGCCAGCAATAGTCTCCTCAACCCAACTTTAGCAGTTGACAGCAGCACCATGTCATCTGCATAAAGGAGGATGGGACCTGTTTCCCCTGGACTCAGGATGGAAAGAAGAAATCCCTCTGGAGTTTAGAGACTGTCATTAATTTAAAAAGTTAAAAATCAGCCTTGTTTGACTCCATTTGTAGATTTAATAGTCTCCGATAGAGAACCAGACTGAGATAATCTAACTTTAAGCCAAGTGTTACAATAAAGCATATTAACTAGCAGAAGAAGTCTCCTATCAATGTTTGTTGAGGCAAGCTTTGCCCACAATAATTTTCTGTCGATTGTGTCGAAGGCTGATTTGAGGTCAACAAATACAGCAAGCAATCTGCCTTTCTGAAAATTCACATATTTGTTAGCAAGGTAGGCCAAAACAAAACAGTGATCAATTGTAGAGTGACCAGAACGGAAGCCTGCCTCCTCAGCAAAGATGTTATTTTCATCATCCAATAGCTCAAGTTTTTCCAAAAGATATTTGGCATAGATTTTTGCTATGATATCTATCAAGCTAATAGGTTGGTAATTTAGAGGGGAGTTCCTATCACCTTTCTTATAAATGGGGACAATGATGCTTAAGTTCCAACCCACAGGGATTTGACCAGAGTAGTTTATATAATCAAATAATTTACATATTATAGGAATCCACTATTCCATATTTTCCCTAAATAGATCACCCGGGATGCCATCTTCTCCTGGGGCCTTGTTATCAGATAGTTGTGGTATCAATACCCTTACCTCCGCACCAGAAACTGGTTGCTAATTTGGAAGGGTGCTCAGGTTGAAATCATTCAGTGGGGCCAGAGGGTCATCAGCAAGTTTGTTAAATATAGTAGAAAAATGGCACCACCAAGATGCACTAGTGATATTTGACTGAAAAGGGAAATGACCATCAACAAAACCTTTATTCACCAGGGACCAGAATCTAAAACTATCTTTTTGGTCCATAGCTGTTCTTCACACAGGTCCACAGTTAGTGCTGATGTGCAGATTTCTTTACCTGATTTCTATTTAGCAACACTCGTCTACAGTATTTGTAAATGATGGCTTTATATTTATATGACGTTTTTGTTTTGAATGAGCTGAAGTATCCTTGGTAGGTTTATCATAGTTTGAAAACACGTAGCTGTACATTGTCTATCGATTTTTGTTTCATTAAAGCATTGTTGTGACCAGCATGCAATACATAATTTTTCACATTTATTCCCATACTTGAGTAACCAGTTGATGAACAGAGAAGAAGCCTGATTAAAACTCTGAGTCTAAGGACTCGGGAACTTTGAAAATTTCATATCCATAGCCTAACCTTGGCATTAATTCAGGAAAACCCACAGTGCGTCCTTGAATAAGAGTGTTTTCCTGAACCAGGGCCTGAAGGCTTGATCCTTCTTTCTTCAGCTCAGTGTGAGTTTTGCAGTAGATTCATTCAGAAGCAGGGCCAAGCCCTTAGTAGCTTAGTCTTTTTATATACTGTAGATACCTAATAGACACTTTATTCTTTTGTATAATTGTGACAAAGATTGTGTCTTTACCTAGCAAAAGAGTTGATTATGATTGCATTTACCCAGAGCTATTATCTCCATTGGAAAGCTTACAGTAATATACTTAGCACCTAGAATTTTCACAGAAATTCTTTCCAGTAAACAGACATGTGCAATGTTTCCTCCACTCCCATGCCACACCCACTGATTTACAGTTCACAAAGGCCCTTTTCATGCAGACACTCTAACACCGATAAAATGGGTGTTACATTTTATTATACATGTTGCAGGGCACCCACACCTGCAGCCCTGCAACTTGTATAATAAAATGTAACACCCATTTATCATAGTGTCTGTGAAAAGAGCCATAGAAGCTATTTTTAAAATGGCATCTAACAAACAGTTAAATATTTGAGCTTATGTGTTTTATTGTTGTCAAGACTGGAGAATAAATATATTGAATCTGTTTTATGAGTGGTTTTGAAAGTTTCTTAATAATGCCAAGCTTAGGATAAAAAGGCATAAAAATACTTGTGTGAGGGAAATATTGAGACATCAGCCAAGAAATATTGTCCATACTAGATGCAAAAAATGAAACCTTCACAATGTTCAGCATCAGTTGTAATAAATATAATTACATTTAAGCAAGATTTTTTTTCAGTTGTAAGGGAGAACGTAGATTTTGTTAGAACAAAATCTGCAGGAGAAATTGCATGGAGATAATTCTTTTATTCTGTTTATTATAAAAGAAATAGTAGATGTACTATTGACTCTTGTTAGAACTTGCCTAGTTATTTGGCAGTTTTACTTGCTTTGTGACTTTGCTGATAATCTCCGTTTCACTGATGAAAGCAGATTATGTAAATCTTGTCAATTAGAAAACTTCCATTCCAAATTTACATTGACTCCCCATTTTTTGATGATTCAAGGCAGCTAATATTCACCTTAAGACTGCCCACAAAGTGACCCTTCAGCAATAATTATGTTGTCATTGCACCAAGGACAGAAGCAAAGACACATTTCGAGCACTCTTTATTAACAGTACAAAAAACAGTCTTGGGGTGTGCTTCCCCAGGAAGCAAGCTAGTCCAGTGGAAATTGCAAGCTAATCCCAGAGGGGCCCAAGGTACAGCCCAGGTTCAACCTTCCCAATGCAAAGCCCCCTGGCGACTTCACCTACCCCCATTTTGTCACAAGACACCCAACTTGTGGGGGCGGGTGGTGGATTAGTTCCTACTGAGGCCCCCTAGCAAGGCCTCATGTGCAAGTGAAGTAGACACACCTTGACTCACCTGGAACCATGCCTGTTCTGCAGATTGAATAGCTGTGCCCCATAACCCTTGGGAAGGATTGAGTACTAGCCCTAGCACTGCCCCCCATCCCCATCTCATAAGGAGATGTCTCTGGATTCTTGTTGGCATCTCTCCAAAAACTTTCAACTCTCCACTGGACCCTTGCCACCAGGAACCACCAGCTAAGCTTGTCTGATCAACGGGATCTTTTGGCCACAATCTGGGCCAGACAGAGGATCTATAATGGAACCAGGGAAGTCTTGTGAGGTGAGACTTTATTTTTGAACCAGTAAGGAGTTGCTAAGCAACCAGATGGGCACCCAGGTCCCCTTATTGTTCCTACAGCCCTGCTTCTCTCCACCAACAAGAGGGATTGCGACAAGGACACTCCTTGCAAAGGTAGAATGGGGGAGGAGGGGTATTATTATTATTATTATTATTATTATTATTATTATTATTAGCAAACAAATCGCGCCAGCAATGTACCTAGCACTTTACAAAGTAATGGAATAGACACAGTCCCTGCCCTAGGGCTTACAATCTGACAGACCGGGGGTGGGGAGGAGATGAAGGAAGGATAACAGAGGAAGAGACAAGGAGTGTAACATTCACAAAGATGCAAGGTCCCAGGTGCACGTGATTGGCTTGGTTACATCAAGGATGATGGCTGGCTGGTCCATGTGGTGAGGATATGAGTACACAGACCTCAGGTAACAGATTGCACTGGATGGAAGGTATCAGCAGGAGTTAAGTGAGGGGAGCGAGGCGTCGGGGGAGGGCAGAGTGGAAGAGGTGGGCCTTGAGGAGGGATTTGAAGGTACAAAGGGAGGGGGCGATGCGGATGTGGGCAGGGAGGGAGTTCCAGGCATGGGGGGCAGCAAGGGAGAAGGGAAGAAGGCTGTTAGGGGAACAGGAAAAGTGTGGGAGGGCAAGAGAGGGGACAGAGGAGGAGAGGATTTCATGGACTGGAAAATGGAGGGAAATTAGCACAGAGAGGTAGGGGGGAGCAAGGTTGTGAAAAGCTTTATAGGTGAAGACTAGGAGCTTGTGCAGGTTTTGTTCAGGAAGGGGGAGCCAGTGAAGAGAGGAGAGGAGAGGCTGCACGTGGTCGAAGCGATGGGTGAAGTGAATGACCCTAGCAGCAAAGTTTTGGAAGGAGATAAGGGGAGAAAGGGGAAAGCAGGGGAGGCCAGTGAGAAGGAGGTTACAGTAATTGAGGTGAGAAATGACCAGGGCGTGAACAAGGGTTTTGGCAGAGGAGACAGAGAGAAAAGGGTGAATCTTAGCAATGTTATATGGAGGGAGAAACAACAGGATTTGGCAACAGAGTCGATGTAGGGTTTAAAAGAAAGGGGTGAGTCAAAGATGAAGCCTAAGCTACGGACTTGGGGGACAGGAAGGATGGTGAGTGAAGAGAGCCTAAGGGAGTGAAGTGAGGGTGAGTGGTCAACAGTAGTGGTGGGACCCCGGGCCCATTACCGGCTACCGGATTTACCGGTTACCGGTTCTACGAAAACCGGATTCCCGGATTAAATCCGGTATACCAGTACCGGTTTTATTTCATTGGTTTCAATGGGGCGCTGTGTCCCCATTGAAACCAATGAAATAAATTAATTTCCTCCCCCTCCCCCTCCCCCTCCCAGGCTGCACGGGTGGAAGGGGGGACACCCCCCACCCACCCTGCCCAGCCTGGATTTTTGTTTTAAAAGAAAAGACCCAGAGGCGAGGCGAGGCGAGGGGAGCCCACCCCCCAGCACCAGCGGCCGCGGGGGCCCCGCAGC
>QEPC01012741.1:2300212-2325199 GCA_003113815.1 Sphenodon punctatus
TTTTAAATGGCTGCAATGCAAGAAAAATCCGGTACCCCGGAATCCGGTACCCGGTCCGGATTACCGGGTCGAATCCGATAATGCCGGTACGCCCGATACCGGCATTATCGGATACCGGATTCTACCGGTTTCCCACCCCTAGTCAACAGTATCGAAGACAGCAGAGAGTCAAGGAGGACAAGAACGGAGTAGAGGCGATTAGATTTAGCCACAAGATGATCATTGGTGATCTTAGCGAGAGCAGTTTCAGTAGAGTGAAAGGGGCGGAAGCCAGATTGGAGAGGACCAACAGAGGAGTTGGCAGAGAGAGAAAATCGAGGCAACAGGAGTAGACAACACGTTCAGGAAGCTTGGAAGCAAAAGAAAGGAATGAGGATGGTCACTAGAAGGGTCAGAGGAGTCAAGAGTGAACTTTTTGAGGATAGGAGAAACAGTGACATTCTTGAAGGCAGAGGGGAAAGAGCTAGTAGATTATTAAAACAAGTGAGGGAACATCTTGAGGCTATGGGTATTTTCAGAAGTGACGCTACCACGCTTAGCCGCACTTTGCCACACTTAACCCCACCCCAGGGTCACAACCACTGTCACTTCTGTTCAGCAGCCATCAGATGACGTTCACCACGCTTTGCCCTGAACCTTGGTAGCAGTTACCACTGATTGTGATCTCGCAAAATCACGTGAACAGCCGGTGATAAGCAGTACCACAATTCGTGGCAAAGTGTGGTAAGGCGCACTGTGATATGTCTTCTGGCTACCGGCCTACTCCAGGGCAGAGTGGTGGCTGTTACCCTGGATTGGGTCTAAGCATGGTATCATCACTTCTGAAATTACCCTTAGATGTATGCCTTTTTCTAGTGATTTAAAAAGATTTAACTGCTATATTTGCCACTTTTTTGAAGAAAATGGCTCAGTTTATTTGAAGTATGATTATAACAGAGGCCTTTTTTACATGAGACACTTCCGCGCATGGTCACCCATTGTCCACACAGGAGAGCATCCCATGTAAATGCGTGGGTGCGCACTCCCACAACCCACGCATTCCCCCCACATCCCTATCCTCCCCATACACACGGAACAACCGGCAACAATGCAGGTTGCCCTGTGCGTGGGGATTCATGGTGATGCAAGGGGAGATTCGGTGTGAACCTGTGTGCACCCCCGCCCCGTACTATTCCCGCAGCGGCGTGCCCACAGACCACCCCCTCTGCTATGGCCCATTTAAAATTGGCCAAATGCTCTTACAAGAGAGAGATTTTTATGACTAGATTCTAACCGTGGCGAGGAATGAATATGGAAGCTCATCACCATGTAGCTCTAAAGGGATTGGGAAGTAGGTAGATCTGTGGGTCTTCCCCCAAACAGGCTGGTAAGGCCAGATAGCCCTATGTGTAATGGGGAATGTAACATATCCCATCAGGGGATGTTGCATGTCTCCAGACATTTCCAGCAGCCAAAGATGGATAACCTCCATCGCTCAGCCAATAAACTCCACCCCTCAGTGTTAATCTACACCCTGACCTCCCAACATTCCCAGGGTATAAATAGGGACAGAAGCACTCCTGCTTATTATTCCACTTAGTTTCTTGTCATTCCATCTTCCCCCCATTGTCCTCTCAAGTGCTTTTCCTAGAAGGCAACCACAAAAGAGGTGCCTGAGGCCTGAATACCCATCTTTTGTTTCTCTCATCTGAAAGAGAGACTTTGACCTTCCGATAGAGGGGCAGCAGGATTCAGCATCCAAAGGACTGTCCCTTCTAAATAGAGACTGTTGGGAGTTATAATTTTTTATTATTTATTTATTTAATAAATTTGTACCCCGCCCCTCCTGCAACGCAGCCCGGGAAGGCTTCCAACAAGTAAAATACAATAAAAACAATTTAAAACATTCCATAACAATAATATTAAATATTAAAACAGGGCTAAATATCATCAATAATATATAATAAATAACAAATCAGGTGGGGGAGCTAAAAACCCCTCCTCCTCCCCTCCCACTCTCCCCAAAGGCCTGGGCGAACAGCCAGGTTTTGTAACTTCGCCGGAATGTCAACAGGCATGGGGCCAGGTGAGCTTCCTCCGGAACGGAGTTCCAAAGGCGCGGCCCGGCCACCGAGAATGCCCTCTCCATTGTGGCCCCTCGCTTAACACGGGGGACCTCCAAGAAGGCACCCCCGGCAGACCGAAGGAGCCGCTCTGGGGTGCAGAGGGCGAGGCGGTCCCTGCAGCTGTTACAAATTTCTTTTGAATTTGTACATGAGTTAGTACAGTACTTCTATGGCACAAATGAGCTCCTAACCCCTTATTGGTCAAAACAGTTAAGAGCATGCTTAACTTTAAACATGTGACTAGCTCATTTGCAGTCAAAGAGAGATACTTAAAGACCTTTCTAAAATGGGGCTTTAGAGTTCTGATTTTTTTTTAAAAAATTCATTTTTATATTTAATCGTGTCTTTCTTTTTAATAAGGGGAAATCCCAGAAATCAACAATTCCATGGTTTTCCCATAATCACCCATGATAGTATGTCAATAAAATGTAATTGTTAAATAAACCAGTTTGAAGATTAAGGGACTCAGTCCCTCATATTTTTCTTCAGTCTTCATTCATGACAAAATCCTACTGGTTTTATATGCCTGATTGATGGTTGCAAGATCTATACCTGAATGAACAGGCTGGGCAAAGAGGAAAAAACACTGATGGGGAAATTTTATACTGTAAAGCTCTTTAAGTCCTTTCAGGATCATTTTATGTCCTTTCAGAATCTTTCTGAATGTGAGTGCACTTGTCAAATTGAGACTTTTGTGGAGTTTTAATCTTGGGAAAGATTGTTGTGGTATTGGTATTGTTCTTTCAACAATTGCCAGCCATAAATCTTTGTCATGTAGTTTTAGTGCATTGTGTTTGTATTAAAAAGCTTTCCATAAAGTACCCAGCTGGCCTAAATTTCAGCACCAAAGCCGTTTGACTCACCTTTTTGTTTTGTCTGTTGCTAAATTCTTTGTTATATGTTTGGATGTAATGCTCAAAATAATGAAGCTGTCTGTGTTGTTTCATTCATTGTCTTTTTACACCTTGACACACATTCAGTGATGTTCTTCGCTGGTTTGTGCATTGTCCTTGAAGCAACTGTAAACTCAGCTTAGCATGCCTGTGTGAGAAAATTCTGGAATAGCATAGAGACACCATAGCAGCTGCATCACTAGCCCCTAGAGCAGGGGTGGGGAACCTCAGGTCTGGGGCCAAATGCGGCCCCTTTCCACTTCCTGGATCTGGCCATGGTTCCAGTTCTTACCTCCAATCACTGAAAAACTAAGCTCAAGGGAAGGGAGCAGAGATGAAGTCATGAAAACAAGGATAGGGGACAGTTCCAATGCAAAGATCCATGATTTGGGCCCTCCTTTCCTTGAGTGCATCCCTTAAGCACCCACACCCCAACTTCTGTGCAGCCCTCGGAGTTTGTGCAAGCTTTCAAAGTGGCCCCTGGGATGGAAAAGGTTCCCCACCCCCCGCCCCCAGTCATTTTAAGCACATTTCAGTTTCACATCTGAGGGTTGTTTTTTTCCTTTGCATTATTGCCAGTTTGGATTTTATTTCATTTATATCATGATGGTAATATTGTAGAGTTACAAGATTAAAAATATCAGAAATAGATATGTCTGGGGTGTTCTGTTCTTCAGCATTCTGGGAAGTTGGAGTGCTCTGGGGAAAAAAGAGGCCATCAGTCAAATCCACGGTAATAATAACCATAAGTGACACATGGAAAGTGTTTGGGTCAGTTCATGTTCTTTAAAGTTAAAGTGCTGATGTGGTTAGAAAATTGTACATTTTTAATGCCACAGACCAACTCCCTGTCAAAGTTACTTCAGTGTCCTCTTTTCTTTATTGCTATTATTATTTACATATAGTTCTGGCATAAAAAGTAATATGTTACAACGTGTTGAGCTGTCTACACAATTTAGGTGTTTTTTTTCTTAAGTTCATTTTTGTTCTTGCTTTTTCTATTGAGTCAGTGGATTTTTTGGTTTCTCGTGTCGTTCTTTAAAAACATGTTCATTCTTGTTCCAAATTGATTTTTCTACTGTTGTGATATGGTGAGAGTATAGCTGTTCAGTTGACATAAACAGCAGCATGTTCTCTTTTAGTTCAGGTATGCTACAATTTAGATCAAATAACTGGCATACAATATCCTAAAAGGGATGCTGCAGATTAATATGCTTTCCTATGGCTTCTGATTCTTCTTACAAATCCCCAAACAAACTTCTCTCCCAGTTACCTAACTCAGGCCGTTTTTAGACGAGCGCGGCGGCGCCCGCGCTTGTTTCCAAAAAAGCCGGCAGCTCGTTCTACACGAGACGCTGCCGCCGAATACGCGCATGTGCGGCCCGACGCGCATCCATTTCCAGCCGCGTCTGACCAGCCTCGATCGCCGACCCGGTCAGTTCGCGCACGGAAATGGATGCGCGTCGGCCGCGCATGCGCGTATTCGGCGGCAGCGTCTCGTGTAGAACGAGCTGCCGGCTTTTTAAAGAAACAAGCGCGGGCGCCGCCGCGCTCGTCTAAAAACGGCCTCAGCCAGTGGCCATACCATAGAGCAAGGGGGCTCAGCTGAGCCCAGGCCATAAGACTCTAGAGGGGCCATCTGCAAGTGGACTGCACACCACTGGGACATTTTTCATAATGAAAAAAACAAAATCAGAATAGGAGGGGAGGGAGTGGGGCCAGCACACTGTCCCTACAGATGAGGCTCAGCCCTCTTGCATAGGACCCTGCCAAGAAGGAAGTTTTCAGAATGGGTAGGGGTAAAGTGCTGGCTTTCCAACTCTTAAAACATGCTTCCTGGTGGGGTTGCTGCCTCTCTAGGGGCTTCACTGCTGGTTGGGATGGCACCACAAACTTTGTGGGGGGTGGCCGAGGCTGGTCGGAAGGCTTGAGGGGCCGCCACTTATTTATTTATTTGTTTGTTTATTTGTTTATATAACAATTTACACCCCACCCCTCCTGCCGAAGCAAAGAAGACCTCGCCCCTTGCCCTTAGGGAGGGCCATAATTGAGTCAGGAGCCCAGACCCTGTGCCACAGCCTTGCTATGCCACTGCCAGTGGCTACAAGATATTTGCAGCCACTCAACCCATTTCACAGGAACTGCAAAAACCCCACTTGTACTGCTTTCCTATATGTGAAACCTAGCTTCTCCCTGCCTAAAACTATCCATTCCTTTTCTAAAGTGTGTATTTTTCCTTTATTCACCTTTCAAGTGACCCATAAACTTGGGGAAAGGCATAACACGTGCCATAGGTATGGGATTATAATGGAAAGGTCAGTAATTTTATAGCTATAGAAGCAATCATGAGAGAGACACTAAAGGAAAAAATTCTGATAAAACTAACCTACTATTATTATTCTGATCCAACATTATGCTAAATAATTGGGTGAAAACGATATGCGGGTGGTGTAACAGCTCCCCGGCCTGGGCTGTGGAGGGAAGCAGCGCCCACCACTCTTCGGGTAGGGGAAAGGACACCAACCCTCACCTTCCCGCCTCCCACATGCCCCACACACGGGTGGGAGGTGCAACAGACTTGTGGGCAGGCAGTCCCGCCCCCAGCGCCCCACCCACCATCATGATGGGAAGCAGTGGTGCCTGGAGCATGGCAGTCCCCACCCCGCAGCAGGGATGGCGGAGAAGAACAGACATGTTGGCCTTCTATTGCCTGCGTTGGCCCACTGTGGCCTGTGTTGACCCACATGGGTGGCCCTTAGCCTGGGGTGGGTGCCTGTGATCACTAGGGAACACATTCTGGGTTAGCCGTCCACCTGGCCTAGCGCAGTCCTGGGCTAACATCTGGCATCCGGGGAACAGACATGCGGGTGGTTCCCCGGCCCAGGCGGGCCATAAAAGGCCCCCCATCACGTCTGTTTTCACCCATTCTCTGTTAACATGTGTCCTAGAGGTGTTTTATGGCGGCTGAATAGAATGTTTATGATGACAGAAAAGAAAGCTGGCAAAATCATGTAACTTGTCTTCATCTCTAAAAATAAATAAATTAAAAGACTGTTGAATAATACAAAAATACCATGGTTACAAGAAAAGTTCCTATTTACAGAGTTGGACTCCAATAGGTCTAAAGTCTCCATGCAACAGTCTCACATACAATTCTGGCTATCATAAAAATGCACGACTTCAAACCTATGTAATGGTGGAATATGGACAAAAGGTTATACTGTCCTGTGGTCAAAATCAGGAAATTATCCAGGCAATTATTTTCCTGAATATGGAGCTTAGACACAAACTGTAATAATATCTATATAATTGTCAAGGAAGATAGCTCGAAATTCTAGTTAGCAGCCATCCAATGCTAAAAGCACAGCCATGCCTACTTTAAGTTACTATACTCATATGTAGAAATTATAATAGCTGCTATATTTATATTTATTTATGATAAAATGTATATGCCGCCCCCTCCTGCCTCAGGCATCTTCGGGTGGCTCACAACATCTTTAAAACATTTCAAACATTAAAATAAACAATAATAATTACAATTAAAAACAATATGAAACCCCCTCCCCCCCCTTAGTCCAACCTACCCACCCCATCTCCCTCAGGAAAGGCCTGGCGGAACAGCCAGGTCTTACATTGTCTGTAAAAAGAGGGGAGGTCGGTAGCCAAGTAGACCTCCAACAGGAGGGAGTTCCACAGCCGCGGCGCAGCACCAGCTGCAGCTTCCGAACCAGCAACAAGGGTAGCCCCACGTAGAGCGCATTGCAGTAATCAAGTCTCCAGGTAATAAAAGCATGGATGACTGTGGCCAGGTCCGAATCGGAGACATACGGCCTAAACCGATGCACCAGATATAATTGGCGAAATGCTCGCTTTGCCACAGCCGCCACCTGGGCATCCAGGTGGAGTTGTGGGTCCAGGAGCACCCCCAGACTCTGGACCTCAGAAACCAAGGGAGGACGAACCCCATCAATGATGGGGGCCACCACTCCCTAGGCCTTCCCCACAACCATCACCTCTGTCTTGTCATGATTTAGTCTCGGGTGGCTCGCCCTGATCCAGTCCCCCACAGCGAACAAACACCGAGTAAGCATCGAGATTGCCAGGCCTGAGTCAGAGGAAAATGAGAGATATAGCTGGGTGTCATCAGCATATTGATGACATCTCACTCCATACTCCGTAACAACCTCCCCCAAAGGCTGCATGTACACATTGAACAAGAGAGGGGATAAGATGGAACCCTGTGGTACTCCACACATGAGGCCCCAGGGGGAAGATGAAAACTCCCCCAGCACCACACGCTGGGTTCTCCTGGCCAGGAAAGAGCGGAACCATTCAAGAACAGTCCCATCAATCCCTGCCCAGTCCCACAGCCGAGTCACCAACAACTCATGATCAACGGTATCAAATGCAGCCGAGAGGTCTAACAGGATCCACAGGGTCGAATGACCCTGGTCCAACTCATGGGAGAGGTCATCAGCCAAGGCCACAAGCGCAGTCTCTGTGCCATAACCTCGACAAAAGCCCGACTGCAACGGATCGAGAAAGTTAACCCGGTCCAAATGCCCCTGAAGCTGCCGAGCCACCACCCGTTCAATAACCTTCCCTAAAAAGGGAAGGTTAGAGACTGGCAAGGGCATCAATGTCCAAAGATGGTTTCCTGAGCAGGGACCACACCACTGCCTCCTTGAGACAGTCCAGCACCCTGCCCTCCCCGACGGCGGCGTTGACTATCCCCTCCAGCAACATCCCCAATGTCTCCCGGCTAGCCTTAACCAGCCAGGATGGACGTGGATCTAGTTCACAATAGGTGGCTCGAACAGTCCCAAGAGCATCCCCCACATCTGAGGACGACATCGCCCGAAAATCATCCCATAAAACAGGACAAGAAGGGGCTTCTACTGCTTCTGTCCCGTTTTCTGCTAAAAGAGTCGCATCAAAACTGTGGTGAATTTGAGCGATTTTATCCACAAAAAAGTCCACAAACAAATCACAGTGAGCATTTGATAGTTCTACGTCCAGGCGGAGGGAGGCCAGACTGACCAGCCCCTTCACCACCTGGAACATCTCAGCCAGACGGGACTTAGCGGATGCAATGAGGGCAGCAAAGAAAACCTGATTTGCCTCAGTGAGAAACTGCGAGAGGCAAATCAGGTGCAGCTTTTGTCATGTGGGAAAGCAAAGCCACACAGCTTTGGTGGTAATCATGCAGGGGATGCAAGGCCTGAAAATCCAGCTTTGCATCCCCCACATGATCGCCACCAAAATCACGTCCCATGTGACAAAAGCCGCACCTGATTTGCCCCTCTCAGTTTCTCAAGGAGGCAAATCAAGCACTTTTCTGCACATTTATGCACGTCGGAAAGTGCCTTTAGTGTATCTCCTTTATCTCTTGTATAATTTCATATATCTCTGTGTTCCCTTATGTAGACTGTAGATATTTTCTGTCTGTGTTTTTTCTGTGATTTTAGAGTCAGAGGAGGAGTGGAATGGTTTCTGAGTGTCTAGTAGAATGTAGCATACTGTGTGGATAGACTTAGTTCTCGTCCTCTTTTTTATCCATATGTCCATGTAGTTTTCCTGCCAGAATTTGGCCTGTGGGTTTATTTATTATTATTATTATTATTATTATTATTTTATTTATTTAATTATTTCCCGCCATCGGCAGCTCAGGGTAGCTTACAACATCAGAATATAAAATACAAATTAAAAACAACCAAAAATATAAAATACCCCACAACCCTAAACCATCCTCCCGACCGTTCTCCCCCCTATCTACCGAATCTCCTACCTCACCCCTATCCCCTCACAACACCCCCTCCCCATAGATTTCATAATAGGCAAATGTGAAGTATTGCTAATAGATATCTGGTAATAGGTGTGCATTTTATCAGATTATTTTAAGCAATCACTAATTGATTTAATGAGAAACAGATGCCTGGTATCTTGGTATTGTATTGTGAAAGAAATATTTATATAGAGACGCCATTAAAAAATAATTCTTTATGAAGGAATGCAGAGAATAAAGGCATCTGCTGTGTTTTCAACTGAGCTTTTATAATGTTGTTTTATGTCAATTAATCTAACTTAAGTGCTTGGTTCTAATGAAAGGAATTGTAATCCTGAAATGTAGAGCTGCAGCAAACATAAAGCTTGAAATGTTCATGGGGAGCTGATAAATCGCTATATTTTGCTAAGTTAATGCAAAATAGAAAGTTTGAAACTGAAGAAGCAGATTGCAAAAAACAAAATTATACTCCAAGTCATTGAGCCTCGATCTTCATTACTGAATTGCTTTGATGGATAGTATCATAGGTGTGATTTCTGAATCTGAGCTTCAGGACTCTTGAGTCCCTTTTCTGTGCTTGAACTTGTGTAAACTTGCTCTAGGTGACGTTCCTGACCATAACTCTATAGTGTATGTGACAAATCCTTAGTTGTTTTCTGGAGAGTATTGTTTTGTTTTAAATTAATCCAGTTGTGGTTTCCTCCAGTTATCAACCAGTTAGCTTCCACTTCACTGTAAGAAATACTCATTGACAATTGGTATTTTCAATACTTCTTCTGAGAAATGAAATGTTTTTCTTTTTAATCTAGGTCACTGTCTATACAAACGCCCTTCTTCCTTTTCATAACGTCTCTTGTGAAGATTGGGCCAGATCAACCAAGGTCTTGCATTTCATGTAGTCATTTACAACAGTGTCATGTGGTATAAAATACTATGCAATCAAAATGCATAAGTGTTCAGGCCAACTGTCATATATCAGCACTACTGTTCTACAGTAGCCAATACCTAGCTTTTTATCAATTAGCCTTATATCATCCTAACCACCACATTATTTCAATAGATCATGCTGCCCCTTCTCAGAGAAATCCAACTAATGTCATCAGTAATGGTTATAATATTCCATTTAGTTATCTAAAGGAACCATGGCTTTAAACCTATTCATGAATATGCGAAAGAGGAAACCACAAAAAGTGAAACTGGAATGTTTAGAGAGACCAATGCAATGAGGGTATAAACTATATGTCTATAGGGCCTCTGAGGTTCTTTTATCAGACCTTCGAACAATTCTGGTGGCTGAAATTCCAGCATGTAAAATGTTCATTATAACAACCATACTGGTGTTTTTTCTGTTGCAAAGCTTTCACTCAAGCATTTTGTTCTGCCATTGATCTGATCACAAAGTAAAGATACCAACAATCTGATGTCAGATCAGTGATGTAAAAATGTTTTTGAAGTGGCAGTTTTTGTGGATGGAATTTTAAATTAAACCTATAAGTTTTCCTTGTTCATTCTTAAAGCAACACAAACTGCTTCTGACTTACTAGAACCACCAGCTGTCTTCTTATGTTTCGACTGCATATTACCCCTATTATCTCAGCTTTTCTTTTTTAAAACTTGAATCCATGGTTTAAATCTTTTAAAATATATCACCTAGAAACATTTGGAAGTTCACAAGCAGAAATAGATTCAGTTGCAATGTGCTCTTCCCAGGCCTTTCAAGAGGGAGGCGGTTGCAGTGATTCAGTAGCATCAGAGAAATGAATAGTGGTGGGGACAGGAGAGGTAGTGTCACGCCGCCGTCCCGTGGCGTGCCTCGGCGGCGGGGGAAGTCAGGGGAGACCCAGAAGAGACAGGCAACCCCCCCCCCTCCAAAGACAGGGCTCGCCCCCGCGTCGGAGGGACGCTTCCCCAGCGGCGTCCCGAGCCCCGCCCCTTTCCCAGCCTGGAGCCTCTGGAGGGGAAATCCCTGCCCCGCCCCGACGCAGAGCGCGCCTTGCGGCAGAGCGCGCCCGGCACGGGGCGGGGCCATAATCAGAAGACAAGGGCTGTCACATGTAGGGCTGAGAAACAGTATAAAGTTGCCGGCGGGACAGTAAACCCCCGCCGGTAATCGTGAGAGAGACTGGCCCTTGCGTATGCCTTCTTGAAAGCTAAGTGATTGTGACTAGATTGATATTGACTGCCTTGGTGTTGTGTTCCTTGCCTTGTTATATTTCCTCCCTTGTTCTGCCCCCCCTTTTCCTGTGAAGCTCTTGGATACTAGCGGTGAGAGTGAGTTCCAACAGACCCTTTTCCTTCCCTTGATCTGTGGGTCCCTGGTGGGTGTATTGTTGTCTGCGTCTCCCCTGCCCAACCCCACAACCTCCCCCTACCTAGTGAGGAAGCATCCTTGTCCCCCCGCCTCTTTCCCTATTCCCAACCCCTCCTGTTCCTCGCTCCTTGAACCACTCCCTGGTCCCGTTCCCCTGTTTCCCCTTCAAGTGGATCCCTACACTGTGTGCCACAGCGGTGCCCGGGAGTGCGTGATTGTAAGGCTGCGGCTCTTCCCCTTCCGTGCTCCTATTCCCCTTTCCGTCTGCGAGTGGCACCTTCTCTCCGCCCCTATGATGATATGGGTTGCCTTCTATTAATGTAGGAAAGCCCACCCAACAACCTGAGGGGATTACTTCTAGCCCAGTGTGTCCTAGGAGAGAAGGCCACGAGCAGTACCTTTGGTCCCAAAAACCCTCACTGTTCCCCCCCCCCCCCGGTACCCTGACAGGTAGTACACTCATGCGGTCCCCCCTTGCCTCCGCTCCTCTGATTGATCCTCAAGGCAAGCCCAGGAGATGGGGCCAGTACTGCACACCCCTGGGGGAGCTTAAAATATCCAGCACTGCATGTTGCCTACCCACCCCTACATTTGACTGATTGTTTGGATATCAGCAATTGTAATTGACTATGTTCTCCTGTGCCAGTTGGGTTTCCATCTGGTGTGGACTTTTAATAGTCACTGGTTAACAGGTTGGGAAGGAATTATTCATCTCACCAGTATATTGATGCAGACAGAACTGGTGGGTGGGGCTGGAGATTGCACCCTCCCACAGGAGAGGCGAAGCCAGGGATTCCCTGGACTTCTGCCTGGCCTCTACAAGAGTGATGTAGCGCTGCGGCAGTGCAGCCCTTCGGCATGGGATTGAGGGTTGGGGGAACTCCTGGAATTTTGGGGGTAGGGGCTATTGGAAATTGCTGGGGTTGTGCTAATTAGGTCTTGGGGCTTTAAAAGATCTGGCTGGTAATGAAGGTATCCTGAATTTGGTGGGGAGGTTTTGTTGAGGGGAGGGGGGGTGGCATTGTTTTTAGTGAGGGAAGGATATGAGGGAGGGGTCCGTCCCCCTGGTGAAAGCAGGGGAGGGTTAGGGTGGGTGGGGTGGTTACCTCAGTGAGAGGGGGGACTGACCCAAGGGGGGAGGAAGATGAGATACACTTCTGTGAGGGGGGGTATGGGGTTTTGGGGGGGCATGGCATCTCACTTGATGGTCTGGCGGGACAGCCGGGGGGACTGGGGACCAGGGTGGCCGCAGCCATTGGGGTCCTGACAGGCCGGGGGAACTATGGTCCCTTTGTGGGGATGTTCAAGCTTCAAGGCAGGAGAGGTACTTGGTGGCTGTCCCCCTCATTGCCCTTCAGGCAGATGATGAGGTGGTCGAGGTACAAGAGGCCTCCAGTCCTGTTTTGATGCTGTTGAATGTGAGGTTGGTCATAAGTAAGTCATCTACAGTCCAGGAGTTAATCTTTTTGGAACACCTTGCTGACTGTCATTGGCAGAATGGCTCCCAAGCGTCCGCTTCCCAGGCATCAATGGTGCGTGGCCCCGTGGTTCACAGAGGACCTGCAGCGGTCGAAGCAGAAGGGGAGTGGTTAGAGCAACAGTGACGTCGTACTCGTAAGATGACAGATTGTGACATAGAGTTAGTCCGTGGCTGTGCAGGCAGCAAAGAAGGGCTTCTTTGCTGCCATCATAGCATCTGCAAAGTTACGTCCAGTTGAGCTTTTCCGGGTGGAGAAGGGGCTGGTCAGTCCGGCCTGTCTCCATCTGGAACTGGATTCTTCCAGTGTTCACTGTGACATGTTTATGGATTACTTTGCAGAGAAAATCATTTGCATTCACCATGACTTCGATGCCGCATTAGTTTGGTGATGGAACCAGAGGTTATGGATGCCCCGCCTTGTCCAGTTCTCTGAGATCAGTTTCAGTCTGTATCACCTGCTGATGCTGGTGATGTGCTTGGGGCGGTTAGAGCCATATCTTGTGAACTGGACCCATGCCTGTCCTGGCTGGTTAAGGCTAGCTGGGAGACACTGGAGCCATTGCTGGTGGGAGTGGTCAATGCCTCCTTTTGGGAGGGCAGAGTTCTGGAATGCCTTAAGGAAGCTGCGGTGCCGCCTCTGATCAAAAAACCATCTCTTAATGTTGACTCCCTGGCCAGCTATTGGCCAGTCTCTAACCTTCCCTTTTTAGGTGATGGCTCAGTAGCTTCAGGCACATTTGAAAGGCGTCAGTTTTCTGGATCCCTCGCAGTCCGACTTTCAGCCGGGTTATGGCACTCAGACTGTGCTTGTGGCCTTTGTCAACGACATCCGTCACAAGTTGAACCAGGGTTGGTCTACTTTGCTGATTTTGTTAGATCTGCTGGCTGCTTTTGATACCATTGTCCATGATGAGGTGCTTGTGTTGAGCTTGAAGGACCGTGCTGGGATACACAGCATCGTTCTTGAATGGTTCCGCTCTTTCCTGGTTGGAAGAACTTAGCGAGTGGTGCTGGGGGACCATTCTTTATCTCCCTGGGACCTCACATTCTGCAAGGTTCCATTCTGTCCCCCCTCCTGTTCAGCCTGTATATTCAGCCATTTGAAGAGGTCGTGAAAGGGTTTGGGGTTCAGCTCTACCTGTTGTTTTCATCTGATCCAGACTCAGCCATCTCGGTGTTTACTCTGTGTTTGGTGGCAGTGGGGGACTGGATGACATGGAGGTGATGCTGGTGGGTGGGACTGGGAGGCTGGGTGTGTGAGAGGTCCCCATCATTGATGGGATTCACTCACCCATGGTCCCTCAGGTTTGCAGTCTGGGGGTGCTCCTTGATTCACAGCTCTGCCTGGATGCCCAGGTGGCAGCTGTGGCAAGGAGCACTTTTTGCCAGTTACATCTTGTGCAATGGCTTCAGCCGTATATCTCAGGCTCCGACCTTGCCACCATTATCTATGCCATCATCACTTCGAGACTAGACTACTGAAATGCACTCTACATGGGACTACCCTTGGTGACGGTCCAGAGACTGCAGTTGGTGCAGAACGTGGCATCCCGCCTTCTTACAGGAACATCACCGTGAGCATATAACACCGGTGCTCCGTTTGTTGCACTGGCTGCCCATAGTCTTCTGGGCTCAATTCAAGGTGTTGGTATTGACCTTTAAAGCCCTAAACAGCTTGGGCCCTACTTATCTGTGGGACCGCCTTACCACCACCCCCAGGTTCTGGATCGGCCCATGCGGTCATCAGAGGATGCCCCTCTTGAAGTCCCCTATGTCGGTTGGACAAGGACGATGGAGAGGGTGTTCTCTGTGGCCGCTCCAAGGCTGTGGAACTCCCTCCTAGTGGAGGTTCATCTGTCCCCGGATCTTTCTTCCTTCCAAAGACAGTGTAAGACCTGGCTGTTTCGCTGGGCATTTGGCGAGGGAGAGAGAGTGGGTGGGTGTGGGTAGGGTAATGAGGAGGGTGGGATTTATTTTTGTGGGATACCTATTTATTGTTTTATGAATGTTGGTTTTATTAATATTATTGATGTATGTTTTATTGCATTTTATCTATTTTATTAAAATTGTAAGCTGGCCCGAGCCGCCTTTAGGCAGGAGGGGGGCAGGATAAATAAATAAATAAATATTGATTTGGCTAGGTGTGAGGTGTTTTTACTTTCCCCACAACATGCCCCTTCAGGATTTTTTCTATTGTATATCTTTGGCTTGGCTCCATCATTATGTCTTCTGAGCCTTCTTGGCAACACCCAGGCCTGGAATATGGATAGCTGGTAGGCAGGAAGATTCCTGCCAGGGTGAGGTGGTATATTTTATCTGCTATATAGGGTGGGCTCCCCATAGGGCTCCACAGCCACAGAAGAACTACTAGGGTTGGGACACAGGTATGCCTGTTTAGGGCTTTACAGTCAGATGGTAGTCCATATTATCTCTCTCCCCCACCTCCATCCACACACACTTCTGGTTCAACTCTGGAATAACTTGATATTGAATAGCTGGTATGGTGTTTGTCCACCTTGCGAACCAGCTCTATAGGTATCATGATGCTTAGTGTAAGTCAGTAAAGTTGTGGCCTTTGATTAACCCAAATTCTTGTGTATACATTTCTGTCACTTACACCCTGTGTCGCTGCAACTGTCGGTTAAAAAAGACATGACAGTGGCCCACTTTGGCCGGTAAGCCTCCGGCATGTCTGTTGTGGGGCCACCAAACGTTGGTCCAGGATTTCCCCCGGCTGTGTCAGCGGCTAGCCCGGGCTCTTATCTCCAGACTATGTCCAGGACAGTGCCCAGGCAAAGGTCCACCCGATTGGACCAAGGTGGGCCACAGCAGATTATCACATCTGTTGTGGCCTGGCAGACACAGCCAGGATCAGGCCCATGATGGCGGGGTGCTGGGCGCAGCGCGGTGGCAGGGCCAGTCGCATGTTCGTGCATCTCTCTGCCCTCTCTGGCAGCCTGGCCACAGGCACGTTTGTTGTGCAGTACGGCCTGGTCCGGACCGCACCCACTGTAGCTTCCTGGATTGGGCTGCCATCGCATGGCCATCACTTCTGTTACCGCCCTGTGAGACAATAGCGCAGTATATTTAATACAAGATCACCTTAGCTATTCTGAACCTTAGCAGTCTTTTGTCATTCAAAAAGTGATGAAAAGGCAAATTAAAACTTTCCTTTGACCATAAGGGAAACAGTAGCATATGTTCAGGAGTTCCATTCCTATACCTAGAAACTATCATTAATCAACCTGTTCCCATTTTTTTTTGTTCATTATTTTTCTGTTATGTAGTTTAGTTTATTCAAGACAGTATCTTTAAGATTAAATTAATAAATAGATACTGAGACTAAGAACTAGGGGCAAAATTATATGAACATATATATTCTGTGGTCAATACAATCTGATTTTTGGAGATTTCTGTGGTGTGAAGGCTTTGGTATAAACTAAGACTTTATGATGCTCCTGAGTCGGCCAGATGGGTTTGTTATGCAACAACACAAGGCTCATGCTTCCATCCCTGCTGTTACAGCCTTGGGAAGTGAGGGACCAATTGTTTTTTCAGCTTTCTGAAGGGTATTTTTAAGTGTGGTTGGTAAGCTGCTTGAGGGCTTACCTCTCTCTGAATCAGAGGGTGTCTTATGTACAGCACAAAGATCAAAACAGGAGCACTCGGCTTTGCAGTCCAATGAGGTGGCTGTCTGCTCACCAGGAATTCTCTAACCTAAATAACCCCACAACAACTGAAGAACATTACTGTCTCCATATATTTATTGGATGCATTAAATACTTTACATAAGGATTACATTTAAGATTCATTGCAGATTTTCCTATGAAGGTATGTTTGTCCCAATATGGGATGTGGCTCTGAGCAAGAGAAAATTGTGGTTTTGGAGAGAATCCCAGGCTGTTAATACAAGTTAGAGCCTGAGACTGGAATTATAAGAACAGGGTTGGCTGGAGCACATCTGTATTCTGAAAGATCCAACTGTTAAGATGTGTTTTCAAGCAGCATTTCTCTTGCTGGACCAGAAAATCAAAGCAGTCTGGAAATTTTAGTCAGCAAGGCAAACAGCGCTGTAGTAGGAAATTAGCAAGCCCTGTTGAGAAGCGGGCTGGGTGTATGAAGAACTCAAGGCTTGAGAGACTGAGGACCCTCTCTTAAGGAAAGGGACAGGTACACTAGTGGAAAGTACATACACCAGTAACTTTTAGTTAGCCCTTTTGAAGAGGACCACACCAGCTTAAGTACCTGCAAAGGGAATGCTAGTCCCCTGGGAAGGAAGGTAGTTGTTTTGGGGGGAAGAGGGTGATTTCGGCAGGGTTTGTTGTTGTTGTTGTTTTTCATTTAAAGGATTCTGTAAGTATAGGTTTTACATGTCTTCGTCTTTTACAGTATACTTATTTTAAGGAAAGTATTTGCCAAAATCTGTTGGGGGAAACATAATCATGTTTTAAAAGACATCAGCACCAAGGCGCACACACTGTTCTTTGATACGATCTCACATGTATCTTCCTGTGGAATTAGAAACATGCTCATCTTTTATTCCAGCCATATTAAGCTGAGTGTCCATTGTGAATCATTGAACTAACAAATCATAGGTATTTTTCGATTTCTGATCACTTGTGTGTATGTAACAATTTAGCTGAAAGTAGGAGTCTTTTCATATCTTCTTTCCGAAATGGGCTTTCTGCGTTTGCCTTTGTCTCCCATCACTTTTCACTTTGCTTTCTTCACAAATATTTTGTGAGCAGCAGCCTCTTTATCCCGGAGAGTTTTATTAGTTTCCAAACTTTGGGGTTCAGAAACAGCATGCCTGCCCAGTGGATTTTAGAATGGTATTGAGTTTCTTGTGCTGAGGTCAGTTCATAATTTAAAAGTATCAGCAAATTTCTGGCCCGTATTTTTTGTGTTTTCCTTATAAGTCCTACGCAAATTACATTAATTTGTTTCATTTTTTCTGCTAAAATCCACAGTGGGTGAAAACAGACAAGACGTTGGTCCACTATGGCCTGCCCAAGCCCAGGACTCACCCACTCTTTTGTTTCCCCACTGCCAGATATTGGGCCATGACTGCCCCAGGGCGGGGAGACAGCTGGCATGGGATGCATCCTCTGGAAGATCCCAGGCAACCATCCCAGGCCAAGGGCCGCCCATGCAGGCCAGTGTAGCCCCATGCATCTGTTTAGCCTATCCCTACCATGGGGCAGGGGCTGCCATGGCTTCACAATATGACGGGAGGGCTGGGGGAGGATGGCCGGCCACGCATTTGTTGTGTTCCCCCACTGGTGGCAGTGGGATGGCTCTCTGTGCCGTTCGCCAACCCGGGAAGTGGCAGCCATGCTTTTCCTCCCTTGGTCAGACTGGGGAGCTACCTCACTGCCAGAGTATGTTTTTACCCAGCGTTATGCTTTTTTGATTTGCTGAAGAAAACATCACACAATGCAGCTTTTGCATAAACTACTTACTGAACAGAGTGTCAATTTTATTCACCAACTAGACTGTTTTCCCTCACATAGCGACATTCCACAAAAAGCACATGAAGGAGGTGCATAGTTTTTACAGAATAGGTAGGCTGCATTCAAGGAAGCAGTTATTAATTACCACATGCACATAAATGAGGTATCATGCTCATGCTACAAAATTATAAAAAGTAGATTTTTAGTTAAATCTTATTATTTGAATTAAAAACACACTTTTGTATTTTTTTATGCTAGTTTTAAAAAATGCTCTAATTTTCAGGTTTTGTCATTTTAAACTAATTACATTTTAATTTTTAGGAAGAAAATATGACTACCACCTCCCCACTACTCCTGTCATATATTGTGTCTTAATATTCTGCTTTATTGACATTTCATTAGGTGCTTGATGGCTATCTTTTATTATTTGTAAAGTAGTCAAACATCAGACTATTAGTCTTTTAAAATAGACTAGAGTCCTAAAATGTATTAAAAATTCTCCATCTCAATTTCTTCTAGAACGGAAGTGGTTAGAAATGTCCTAATCTGTCAGTTCGAAGAAAGAGTTTTTAGATTTTCAAACACGTTTTCTGCAACCCATATATCGTTAAAGTTTTCTAAGTTTACAATAGAAATGTGGGAACTGACATATGTCTGATTTTCAAAATTGCTTTTGGGGTATTGCTTTGCTTGTTACAAAACCATTTGGAAGACCAAATGCTGGTGAAAAATGTAAAACACAAAATGCTTTGGTATCCTAATTTGATGTGAACACACACAAAGAGAATGAGTTGTGGGTAGCTCCAGTGGACTCAGGAGAGATGTTGCCACAGAGAATAGAAGTTTTTTTTAAAAAAATAAAATAAAGTCTACATGAAAAGCCGTGAGATAAAATACGCCATTCACCTTTTTCTAAAGTGTTGTACCTACCAAAAAATCATAACTATCCAACCCATCTCTAACTTAACCTAGGAAACACAGGCCCTTTTCACACAGGCACTCTAATACTGGTAAAATGGGTGTTACATTTTATTATACATGTTGCAGGGCTGCACGGTATGCTCTATGGGTGTCCTGCAACATGTATAATAAAATGTAACACCCATTTTATCAGTGTTAGAGTCACCAGAATCATCAGCATGGACCTGTGTTGATAGCTATGGGTAATTTCAGACGTTACGTTACCACGGTCAACCACATGAAACACCCCCGCGCCCCCCGTGATGGCTGCGGTACCATAACGTCTGTTGGGCCCAAAAGAGATTCCCGCCAGATGTTCACCCCCAGGAGGAATCTCTTTGACCACGCTTCCCGAGCTCCGGGCAGCCAGAGGGCTGGAAGCGTGATCAAAGAGATTCCCACCGGGGGTGAACTCCTGGCGGGAATCTCTTTTGGCCCAACAGACATTACGGTACCACGGCCGCCACGGTGGGGTTCACCGTGGTTGACCATGATAACATAACATCTGTTACTGCCCCATGGCCCGGTATCGGCAGATGGTACCGACTGTTACCACTGCCGATTCTGGGCCATGGCCAATACCCCTGGGGGCAGGCGGGTGGGGGGACGGGGCTGTGCGGCCGCACGTTGCCTTGTGCAGCCCCTTCCCCGATCCCCATCCAGAATCAGCCAGCACATCTGTTGACAGACCGGCCGGCCGGATTCCGGACGGGGATGAAAAGGTGATTCCGTGCCGTGGCCAAAGGGCGGCCCGGCACGTCTGAAATCATCATATGTTAGACCCTAACTGAGGAAATGATAATACTGCTTGATTAAATGCTCCCCTAAATTTCAGTCTTTGCTTGGAAGTTCTGGGTGTTACTCAAAACAATATAAAAAAACCTAAAATTTCTTTTACAGAACTCAAAAGTGTAGACAACACCCAACAGACAAAGTGGCATGAAGCTCAGCAAGCTGCTATTTGACAGCTACATGGGGTGCTCTCTTCCTCAAATTATCATAATTCACGTTAACATTTAGAGGTGACTCTTGGAATATTAAGAGGAAATAGAGAAAAACACCATCTCTTAAACTACAATCAAATAGAATATTTGAAGGGCAAGTGGGATGAACCTAGTAATCACAGGGTGGCTAGCAAGAGTTCGGCTGCAGGCAAAATAATGGAAAAGTTAAGATGTGAATCTATCAAACAAGGATTTAAAGGACTGGAATATAATTAATGCCAGTCAACATGGTTTATAGAAAATAGATCCTGTCAAATCTGATCTCATTTTTATGGCATTATGGATTTGGTTAATAAAGTTATTGAAACAATAGAATTTTGTAAGGGGATTGACTTAACATATGTGATAGCATGATTAAAATAATTAGTTCTATACCATATCAATAAATCTCCTACTACACTGACTAGGAATTAGCTACTGATCGATCTTAAGAAAAAGTTCATATTAGAGAGATGTCAAGTGGAGGTGTTTCTACTGGAGTTCCACAAGAATCAGTCTTTGGCCTAGTGATCTTCATATTCCTAGCAAGAGTCTGGAAGAAAACAAAATCATTGCTGATGACTTTGCTGACTCCCTTCTCAACCCCCACCCCACCACCCCGTCCTCCTCCTCCCTCTTCTCTCTCCGCTCAGGATCTTGCTCTCTTTTTCACCTCTAAAATTGACAAGATCCTCCTGGAAATCGCTTCCAAGTCCTCTCTCCCTACCACTCCCCTACTCTCCCTCCTCCCCCCACCTCTGTCCTGTCCTCCTTCCCTCCTGCCTCCCTTGAGGAAATCTCCTCCCTGCTCTCCTCCTCCAACCCCTCCACTTGCCCCCTGGACCCCCATTCCTTCCCGCCTCCTAACCTCCATTGCTTCCACCATCGCCCCTCCCTTCCTGCACATCATCAACCTCTCCCTCCCTACCGGCTCCTTCCCCTCTGCCTTTAAACACGCCAATGTCTCCCCCATTCTCAAAAAGTCCACTCTGGATCCCTGTGAACCCTCTAATTACCATCCTGTCTCGCTCCTCCCTTTTGCTTCCAAACACCTTGAACGCGTTGTCTACTCCCGTTGCCTCAACCTCCTCTCCGCCAACTCCTCCCTTGACCCCTTCCAATCTGACTTCCGCCCCCTTCACTCCACTGAAACCACTCTTGCTAAGATCACCAACGATCTTCTTGTGACTAAATCCAACTGCCTTTACTCTATTCTTGTCCTCCTTAATCTCTCGCTCCTTGAGTGGTTCTCCTCCTACCTTTCTGTCTGCTCCTTCAGTGTATCTCTTCTTAACTCCTCCCCCTCCTCCTCCCTACCCCTCTCGGTCGGGGTTCCCCAAGGCTCTGTCCTTGGCCCTCTCCTCTTCTCTATCTACACCCAATCCCTAGACAAACGCATTTCCTCTCACGGTTTCCAATACCACCTATACGCTGACGACACTCCACTCTATCTCTCCAGTCCTTCCCTCTCCCCCTCTGTTCAAGCTCGTCTCACCAACTGTCTCTCTGATATCTCCACTTGGATGTCTCAACACCAACTCAAACTGAACATGGTGAAAACTGAACTCCTTATCTTCCCTCCCAATCCTTCCTCTCCCTCTTCCCTGTCAATTGCCATTGACGGGGTCTCCATCCTCCCTGTCCCCCAAGCCCATAGCTTAGGCTTCATCTTTGACTTGCACCTTACCTTCAAACCTTACATTGACTCCGTGGCCAAATCCTGCTGCTTCTCCCTCCACAACATTGCTAAGATCTGCCCTTTTCTGTCTGTCTCCTCTGCCCAATGTCACGGGGAAGGGGTAGGAATGGAGGAGGGGAGAATTAGGGTAGACCACGCTAGTTCTCCAAGGGCCCTTCGGAAGTACCAGTAATCCCCTCAGGTTCTCGTGTGGGCTTTCCCCTTTTAACAAGGGGCAACCTGAGTCATCATGGGGGAGGAGAGAAGCTATAGCCCAGAAACGGGGGAAAACAAGGCAAGAACGTAACACGTTCGGAGCAACCACACTCAGGGCCCAAGGCCCCGTGGAAACACGGGAGAGGAAGGCAACGTCGAAGGGGAGTGGGAACCAGGAGTGGAGGAGGAGGGGGGGGCAGGAGATGGGGGACGGGACGGGAAGGACTCACACTCCAGGGAAAACAACCCTCAGGAAGCTGGAGGCACCCGGGAACGTGACAAGTGGGGAAAGGGGGGGCAACAGGGCACGCGTTCACCACGACCCACACTCACAGCAATAGCTACAAGGGGGGGGGGGAGACAAGGGCTAAGGGCACTCACCAGATTCACTCACCGTTCTCACATCACTCGTTCAAGGTTTGCACAGGCAGGGTAGGAGTACACCGGAAGGAAATATAAGGGCGCCCAGCAGGGCTGGGCCAGAGCAAGGAGCAAAAGCAAGAACGAGGGGCCAGTTTCTCACAAAGATTACCGGCGGGGAACTGCTGCCCCGCCGCCCGCTTTTATCCCCCTGGCCAGCTGGGCCTACGTACTAATACGAGCCCCGCCCCCCCCCCCGTGCCGTGCGGCACTCAGCTAAGCGCACGCTGCGGTGGGGCGGGGCTCCCTGACAGCTGGTTCCGGGTGAGCCCAGCGGTTTCCCTGTCTTCGCCTCCACCGTGGGGTGTGCAGCGTTTGGAGGGTTTCCCTCCTGCCCCCGCCCCTCCAGGTGAGACTGGAGGGCGGGAGGCAAGCCGCGCCGCCCCTAGGGCGCGTGGCATGACACCCAAACTCTCATCCACGCCCTAGTCATCTCACACCTCGACTTTTGTAACCTCCTCCTCGCTGGCCTTCCCCACTCTCACCTTTCTTCCCTCATCTCTGTTCAAAACTCTGCTGCCAGGATCATCTACCTAGCCTGTCGCTTTGACCATGTGCAGCCTCTCCTCTCCTCTCTCCACTGGCTCCCCCTTCCTGAACGTATTCTGCACAAGCTCCTCATCTTCACCTACAAAACCCTTCACAACCTCGCTCCCCCCTACCTCTCTGCCCTGATCTCCCTCCGAACCCCTGTTCGAGCACTACGCTCCTCTCCCATCCCCTCCCTCAACCTCCCATGGCTCCCCTCCTCCCCCAACCACTTTCGTCCCTTCTCCTTCGCTGCTCCGCACACCTGGAACTCCCTCCCTGCCCTCGTCCGCCTTGCCCCCACCCTCCACATCTTCAAGTCCCTCCTCAAAACCCACCTCTTCCGCTCCACCCTTCCTAACTCCTGCTGATTATCCCACACCTGTTATATGCAAACTCCCAATTTACTGTAACCAAGCCAAGAATGTGTACCTGAGTTCTCGCATCCTCATGAATGTTGCATCCCTTGTCTCTCCCTCTGTTCCCCTTTCCCTGTCTCCCCTTCCCCTGTCTTTAGATTCTAAGCTCTCGGACAGGGGCGCTTATAATAATAATAATAAATTAATAATTGATGATGATGATGTGGATTGGCCAGTTATAAAGTGTGAACCAAGCCCAGTAACCCATGCCATGCCCATGTCCCTGTCCAGTTCTCCTCCCACAAGTCCCCAGCAAGAAGAAATCTGCTTCTGTGCAACAGAACTACATGCTTCACCTGATTTGGCCTACAAAACCCCTGACTCTGCCTGCATCAGCTTCTCTGCCAGTCTTGCCCTGACCTCCTGCTCTTATGGAATGCCCTTGGAAGTGGGGGTTTGTGGGAAAGCCAGACTGGGAAGCTAAACTGTGTTGGGTGCACGGAATGATGTGTGAGTGGGCCTGGTGTCAAACGGCTTGGCTTGCATTTAGAAAACTCAAATAGTTCCGATTCATTGGTAAAACTCTCTGCAAACCAAAAGAGAGAGAATATCCTCAGATATCCTCATCTGTTGTAGCAGATCCTGTTCCTGCCTTTTGCCCAGTAGAATAATTTTAGTCATTTTGTAGGTTATGCATCTGAAAGAGGAAGAAAACTTGAAAAGGTTCCTAAAAATGTTATCCACTCTGTGTGAGAAACCTTCAGTACATTATACTGTAACCTTGACTTCAGCACCCTTCTTTGTAATAATATAGCTATCTGTAGGAGTTGGGAACTCTTATTTTAAATAGCTCTGCACCATATTGTACTTGCATACTCTTGGGGTGTGCAATTGAGATGTGTACTAATTACATTCTGTAGAAAATGATGAAGGAAGACAAGCGGGGGCTGGAGAAGGTTATTGCAATACAAAGCACATGTCTTATTTGGGAAGAAATGTCTGTGGGATGTTCAGTACACTCAGAGAGGATGGTTCTTCTGAAAGTGCAGAAGTGGTTGGTATTCACTGGAGTCTGTGTAGTTTCGTTTTTATTGTTTTATAGGTTTAGTACTATCATGAGTGCTTTACAGGTTCACTGCCTTTCCCCCAGAATGTACGAGACATGGTAGATGCAACACACTTGATTACATATTAAATAGAATAAAAAGAGTGATTCTGGGTGAAAACAGACATGACGCTAACCACCTTTTAACCACCCTTGTTGGTTATTTATGCATGTTTTATTTATTTATTTATTTATTTTATTTATACCCCGCCCCTCCTGAATACAGCTCGGGGCAGCTTCCAACAATAAAAACAGTATAAAACAGTTTAAAACATATAAAAATACAATATCAAATATTAAAATATTAAGAGCAGGGCCCGGGATACAAAAATCAATAGGGGAGGGAAGACAAAACCCACTAAACCCTCCCCACAGGCCTGGGCAAACAGCCAGGTTTTACACTTTCTTCGGAATATCAAGAGACTTGGGACCAGGCGAGCTTCCTCCGGTAGGGAGTTCCAAAGACGCGGCCCGGCCACCGAGAATGCCCTCTCCATTGTGGCCCCCCGCTTAACGCGGGGGACCTCCAAGAAGGCACCCCCGGCAGACCAAAGGGTCCGCTCTGGGGCGCGGAGGGTGAGGCGGTCCCTGAGGTATGAGGGGCCGAGACCATAAAGGGCTTTATAAATCAATACCAACACCTTGAACCTGGCTCAGCACGCTATCGGCAACCAGTGCAGAGCCCGGAGCACAGGTGTTATGTGCTCCCGA
>QEPC01012741.1:2325454-2348653 GCA_003113815.1 Sphenodon punctatus
CCTGCCGCTCCAGGCAGAGGTCCGCGTCCAGCACCACCCCCAGACTCCGGACCTGTTGAGCTATGGAAGGGCGAACCCCCCAATCAGGGGTTCTCCCTCACTCTCCCCACCACCATCACCTACGTCTTATCGGGGTTGAGCTTCAGTCTGCCACATCCATTCCACCACGGCCTCCAAACACTGGGATAGCAATGAGACGGCAGGGTCTGGGTCTGTTGAAAAAGAGAGGTACAGCTGAGTATCATCAGCATATTGGTGACAACGCACCCCGAACCCTCTCACGACCTCCCCCAAGGGCTGCATATATACATTAAACAATAATGGAGACAGAATGGAACCCTGCAGAATGCTGCATGATAAAGCGCAGGGGCAAGATGTTTCCTCCCCCAGCACCACTGGATGGCTTGTCCCCGAGAGAAATGAACAGAACCATTCAAGAACAGTCCCATCCAGACCCCCCAGGTCACGCAGCCGTCTCAACAGCAGCCCATGGTCCACGGTATCAAAAGCGGCCGAGAAATCTAGCAGGATGAAAAATGTTGAACATCCTGCATCCATCTCCCGGCGGAGATCGTCAACCCAAGGCCACCAACGCCGTCTCGGTGCCATAGCCGGGACGAAACCCAGATTAAAACGGGTCCAGAAACCGATGCTATCTAGATGCACCTGGAGCTGGAGTGCCACCGCCTGCTCAATAACCAAAAAGGGAAGGTTAGAGACAGGTCGGTAGCTGGCGAGGGCATCCACGTCGAAAGATGGTTTCTTCAGCAGGGGGCGCACCACAGCCTCCTTGAGACTGGGCGATAACCTCCCCTGCCACAAGGATGCGTTAACAACCCTCTCCAGCACCATCCCCAATGTCTCCCTGGAGGCTTTCACCAACCAGGACGGGCACGGATCAAGTTCGCAACAAGTGACCCTCACAGACCCCAAGACATCCGCCGCATCGGCCGGCGTCACTTCCTGAAACTCCCCGCACAAAGTTGGACCAGACGGGGCCTCCAGCACCTCGCGCTCTCTACCTACTGCCCCTAATCCCACTTCAAAGGGGTTGGTTCCCTATGCAGCCCTGAAACATGCATAAATGACCACCAAGGGTGGTTAAAGGGTGGTTAGCGTCATGTCTGTTTTCACCCTTAGTTATGACGCTCCAACCTACAGTATAGAGGAAACATCCACTCAACTTTCACAAAAGCATGAAATCTATTTTCAAGAGAAGAAATAAGTACTGCTTGAGACCAACTCTAAATTTGATGTATGCAAATTGAAAATAATATACCCTGTACATTAGTTACAGTATAATTGTGCAGATTGTACCCAGAGGATTCTTCCTATAAAAGAAGTAAAATCCTATCAGCATACTTCATTCATTGTCTTAGAGATAAATGTGGAAGAGGAATGACATTAACTTACTGGTAACTAGAATGCTAGGGAGTAATTATAAATTAGAATTTTAATTGTGCTTCCTGTTGCAACCTTAATTCACATTGAGACTCATTTCTAAAATCTTCCTTTTTTTGGAAAAGCCCTATAGAATTTAAAAGGGATACATATAAGTCCCTTTTATAAGTCCCTATAAAAATTAAATGGGGTTCAGTTGAAATTACTCTCAAAGCCTATACAATTAAATAGAAAATTATATCCTTTTCTGTAGAAATTTTTAAACAAGACATAGAATCCTATCCTTGCTGTTGAATTAGATAAAATAGGACCAGGTGCCTAACTATAAGATAAGCTAGGTTAGCAATTATATAGAATGACAAATATTCTGTATAGAATTTTATCATGATTGCTTTGTTTTTATGGACTACATTCAGAAATGTATTCCCCTCCCCACCCCCGGAAATATCTTTTGGTGGGTTAAAGTGAAGAAGACGAAAGCTCACCTTGAATTCAAGCATAGTACATATTTAAAAGTGCAGACATATCCAGCAGCGTGGTCGTCTCTTTAAGTCTTGCAGATCTCCTCACTGAGCATAGTTGGAAAGTTCCCAACTCTGTGTTTAAACAGAAGAGATGTGGGCGGTGGGATAAGTTTTGTCTTTTTGTGTCTCTAATTTTTGTGGGGGTTTTGTCTTTTTTGTCTTTCATAGAAATTTACCACAGATAACTTACAGAACGCACTTTACACACTAAATGATAAATAATACATAATTAATGGTATATAACCGAAGTGTTTTTAAATAAAGGCATGCAGATTATAAGGGGAATAGAAAGGCAATGCAGACACACCATAATAGGAAGCCACCCAAGTCACCTGCCCCCCATGTATCCCCTCCCTCTTCAAGCTCCAAGCCCGCTACTTCTGGATCTCCCCTTTCTGCCCCAAGATCCCCCCACCTCCCTAAGATTCTCAAAGCCCACTACCCCTGGGTGTTCCCTTTCTGCCCAAGCCCCCCTCCTCTGGATCCCTTCTGGTCCTGAGTCGCCCCCTCTTGCCCCAAGATCCCTCCCACCCCACATCTCCAATTCCCCAAGATCCCTCCTCCCACTGCTCCCAAGCCCCCAAAATTCCGATGGACACCCAGCATCACCCGGGGACACCCCAGAAGAAGGTAGGGGGTGCAGCCGGGAGCAGGTGGGTCAGGCTGGGGAGAGGAGGGGCATGGGAGGGAGGGATCACAGCCTCCAGGAGCCTAACCAGCAGCCCCCAATGTACCCCCAAACAGACCAGCAAGAGGTCACGCTCCCTGGAGGAAGCCGAGGCTGGTGGGAGCCAGGGCCAGGCAGCCGCCGCCGCGGAGGAGGAAGAGGCAGCGGAGGGGCCGGCACCCAGGCGCCGGTACCACAGGGGGGGTCAGTGAGGGCTCCAGGAGACCCACGACCTCATGGCTATCTGGGCGACACCCGAGATGCAGGGTGAGCTGGCAGTCAATGCCCGAAACGAGCAGGTATTCGCCCAGATAGCCACAGAGATGGGGGAGGCTGGATACGACCAAACACCCACACACTGCCGGACTAAAATAAAGGAGTTGAAAATGGGATACAAGGACATAACCAACAACAACAGGCGCTCCGAGCGGGTGACACGTGCCACCCCCTACCTGGACGTGCTGAGCCGGGTGCTGCACCGCAAGGGCTCCATAGTGGCCCAGCGCACGGTAGGAGGGGGCGCCCGGGAGGAGCGGCCCGTGAATGAGGAAGAGCCAGAGAGCACTGAGCAAGCCCCGACACCGGGCACGGGCACCGCGGAGGAGATGCCAGGAACCTCGGGCACACGCACCCAACACACCCACAGTCCTACCTCCAGCGAGGCCACACATGCCCCAGCGGACTCCGAGGAAGTAGAGGAGGAGGAGGGGACCGTCACCCTGAACCTCACGGCCTGCCGACCCGGAGACCAGGCAGACACCAGACCCAGCAACCGACCGGCCTCAGAGGGAACGGACACTGAGGGAGCAGGTAAGGGCAAGGCAGAGCACACGCACGGACCCCAAGGGAAGGAGGGGCCAAGGTGGTGGAAGGGGATGGCAGCTGTCCCGCCCCCACAGCCTCAAAGGCAAGAATGGGGCACAGGCAGAGGGAGCGGCACAGGGGGCGGTGTTGCCCATCTCAGGGGGAAGGAGCGCCCAGAGCACAGAGACGGGAGGGGGGGCTGGGGAACGGCACCCCACATGCTGGACCGACCCCTTTATTGCCCCACAGAGCCACACCGAGCACAGGAGGGCCGTGGCCATGGGCCGCCAGTACCGCTGGCCCAGAGGATGCGGGAGCGCCGAGCGCGGGCGCGCAGGCACCAGCAAAACCTTGCACAGGAGCTAGTCACCAGTCACGTGGCAAACGGAGGAGATGTTGGCGGCTGTCAACCGGCTGGAGGAGGGGACAACGAGGGCCCTGCAACGGGTAGAGGGGAGGGACCAGGCACTGGTGGCAGAGATGAGGAAGGAGCGGCGACTGCAGAGGCGGAACATGAGCCGCCAACTGGAGGCACTCCAGGCCCACTCTGACCAGCAGGACCGCCGGTCCGCAGAGCTCGGTCAGAAACTGGACCGCTCCCTGGAGCAGGGCACATCCCTCCTCCTGCAGGCTGGGGCCCTGAGTGCCTTCATAATGGCAGCAGCCCCACCAGGTGCCATGCCAGCGCCTGGACACGTGCCCCCTCCACCCCCACCGGCCGTACCACAGGCCCTGCCAGCGCCGCAACCCCTGCCTCCCCAAAAGCATCAGGGACCGCGGATCTGGGAACCCATTCCCCCACAGCAGAGATGCCAGCAGCCGCCGCAAGGCGCCGATACGGCTGCAGGTGGTGCAGGGGGGGAGAGGGGCAGGGGCCCCCCAGGGGCAGGGGACAGAGGCAGGTCCCCTGCCCCTTCCGGCTGACAGCACCTCGGACGAGGGGGGGCCGGTAGCCTCAGCCATCTTGGTTGGCAGGGGAAGGGGCCGGCCAATGGGCAGCAGGGGACGGGGCAGGGGCAGGGCAGCACAGGGGATGGGGAAGGGAGGGGGCACCCAGCAACACAGAGGGAGGTGAGGGGGGAAGGGCACGAGGGCACATGGGTGTACCGGGGTATGGGGCAGGACCGGGGGAGCACAATAAATGGTCTTAGACACACCTAAACCTGTCCGAGTGCTTTCTTTCCTACAGGTGCATACCCCCTCCACAGCCTCAAAGACATCCCGCACCAGGCATGCCACGGTTGTGTGCCCCACCCCAAGGTACCAGCTATGGTCCAGCATCAGGAGCATCCTGTGTGGCCCCCTGGGGCTGGGGCCTTGTTCCCCAGCCCACTGCTCCTCCCTATGCATGCGCGTGCTGTTGTTTCTATCTCCAATAGCAGATGTGTATGCGTGCGGCTGCCGGCCTTGCAGGCCGGCAGCTGTGCGCTGCCCACTCCCTTTGCATGCCTCCACAGCGGCCCCATTGTTCCCGTCCTGCCATTACCTGTCGGCCTTGGCAGCCCCAGTGTGCCTGTCCAGCCCCCGGCCCCGCATCTCAAGCTGCCCCCACGACCGCAGTGACCGAGACCCTCCAGGAGCTGTACCATGTCAGCTGCATCTCAGCCCGAGGTCCTGCTCGGAGGCTCCAGGGGCTCTGTCCGAGCCTGGAGTGCCCACAAGAGCATGGCCCTTTGCGACCTGTGGCGTTCGCCCATCGTTCAGTGCTGCCTGCGCTGCATGCCCACCCAGCCAGATGCCTTTCGGTGCCTGAGCTTCGGTATGCTGCGCTTTGGCTATGTTGCAGCCGCTACCGACTGCCACGTGCACTGCGAGGAGCTGGGGCTCGACCCCTTCCCTGAGGGGTGCTTACCAGATACGTTGGGGGGCCTTGCGGCGTGGAGTCCTGCCGAGACGGCCTCCGCTCGGTGTGTGTGTGTGCCTTCCAGGGATATGCGACCTGCCTGTGTGAGGGTGGCCCTACCGTGGCCGTATCCTACTTCATCAGCGTGCAGGGTGCCCGTGGGTATCTGTGCTCCCGCGGGGCTGCCTACTACCGTCTGCTGAAGCTGTCCCACCTGCCTTGGTCCCCTCCTCCCGTGCATCCGACCGGCCGTGGAGATCTCTGTCCCCCCCTGGTGTGTGCCTCCCTCTGCCCCCCTGCTCGGCTCCCTTTCGTTGTGTGGGTGTGCTGCTTCATTTGTGTGTGTGCGCTTCTCATTTTGAAGTCCGCACGCCTTCCGTGCAGCCGCTGTTTGCGAGCGCTGCTTGCGCTGCAGCTCCCTCCACCCCCTCCCTTCGTGTTTTCCTTCCCTGGGCGGGGCCCTCCACCGTCTTGGCTTCATTTGCCCTCAGGCGGCCATGTTTGCATCCGCGTAACCCTTGTCGGGCTCCCACCGCACTTCTCGCCAACGCGTCATGTCTGTTGGGTTCCCCCAGCCTGTGTTCTCTCCGGTTGGCCCCGGACGGTGGTGCCACCCCTGTCACGTCTGTTGGGGCCACGTGTCTCACCACGGCCCACGGTGAGGCAATTCACACCATGGTGGGATTCACTGTGGTGAATTTAACCGCATAACGTCTGAAATCACCCATTGTTGTGGAGAGTATTTCTGTAGTTCTTATTTATTTAGCTTTCTTCTCCCCTCACCCTTTTTCAAACACCAAAAATAAATAAATCAGTTTTTTTGTTTTTAGATGGTAAATTTTTAGTGGATTACATTTTTCTCAATAATTAAAATGAAAATTCATTTTAGAAGACATCACTATATTTTAGTACAGTTTTAATGTATATATGATGATCAGGTAAATACTTTATAAATACTTATTAGACTGATTAGTTGGATTATCTTTTATACTGATTTGGGCATAAGTTAATACATAATGTTTAAAAGATTACTGTTGTTTCAGAACTAGACATGATTCTCAGTGGTTCAGATCGGCAGAGAAGAGAAAAACTGACAATGAATATATTCTCCAGTGGCCCCTGTCATCAACAAATTATTTCAGTGACCAAAGCTGAGATACTAATATGATGTATTGCTTGTGCACAGCAGGCTGCCATCAATAAGCACTTTTCACATCCCTCACAAATAGCTGAGGTGATGTATTGCTTGTAGACAGAGTGTTGTCAATGACAGATTCCTTCCTCAGATCTACTAGTTCAATATGGATGGTGGTTTCCACATTTCTTTTAGCTTAGCCACCTTTTGCTCACTCTTTTAATGTAAAGAGACAGCTGGTGACCTCTTACCCCTCTTATTTGGAGTGCGGAGGGTGAACCTATTTGTGTCTACAAGAGAGAAATCATAAATGTATTTTTAAAAACTTAGGAAATTCCAAAACGAGAAACCTTGTTTTAAAATCCATTTAAGACCTTTCATATGCCAACAATATACTGTACCCCTATCACATTCAAAAGAAATAAAAGTGGTTCTCAGCTGCTTTTCTGCACCTCAGGTGAAGCAGATCCCTGTCCAAGAGGGGTTCAGCTGCTTTTCTGCACCTTGGTGAAGCAGGTCCCTTTCAATTCCCGGGATCAAGTGGAAATACTACTGTTTTGAGAGGGTGGGGAATTACTCCTCTTCTATTTCTAGTAATGACTCTTTGTTCAATCAAATAGGCATTTATTCATTAATAGCAGCACAATTAACATACCAATTATAAAAGAGACACTTGCACTCAACATATGATCCCTCACCTTACTTTGACTCCTTCAAATATACATACAAAGCATATATTCTTACGTGATCAGAGGTCAACGGTCTGGTTCCAGAAGGAAGGCAGGCAGGGGGCCCAACGATACTGAGAGAGAGAGCCTAGCTGGGGCACGTTGCAGGACTTCCTAAGGAGACGTCCCAGAGAGGGCCAAAATCACTGAGCTCATCGGCACCCTGATAAGGGCTAGCGACCGAGGACCGTGAAAGCCAGAGAACTGATCCAGAGGCTGGCCTTATATACAAGTTTCCCTTATTACTTATCCATGTTAAGGGGCTGTCTGCCTCTTGCTCCAGAATGTTCCCCTTATGGCTATTCATGATTGGGGTCCTTCTGCTTAGTCATTGGTGTGGGGGTTTGCCCTGACCGATAGGGTCTGGTCCACCCTTCCCTCCGGAGGGGGGGCCTGACTCTTTGGCCCTGGGTCATCCACACCCTTCTTAAAGGCATCTGGTTGTCTGATAAGGCCATCTTCTCTTGCTCGTATAGTTTAACTCTGTTATCAGTTTCTGACCTTCCTTTTGTCCCTCAATGTTCCTGCAAGTTATAAACTATCCAGTTTTGTTTGAGAACACGGGGTTTCTGTTCTCTCTCAGACATCATTGCTTCCTCTGACCAATTTGACCATCTTTCCTAACACTTTCTGTTCTTTTAAATCAATGAATGAATACATGTACTAAATAATGTCTTACCTAATTTCTAACATTCTGCATAGTCCTAAATAACAGCTACAATGGCCTACACAAAAGTTATTTGAAATGGCTATTTCAAATGCTTTGCCCACAATTGAAATACCATGCCAGAATGTACATGACATTGTGGAGATGGGATTTGAGAATTCTTAGTGCTGTGTAAAGTAAAGTAGTATCACAAAATTTCTGGTTGCTGGTTACAGCATTTGGATTTCAGAGGCTACACTTCTGCATATGACTAGTAGCACTATAGGTGATCAGTAATAATAGTAGTAGTTCAAATGTGGCTATAGTGTAGAAGAATGCAGCTTCACTAAAGGCAGTACAGTGGTACCTGCTTGCACAAGGCATGAATTTGATCCTTTGGTGTCAGTCATATGACTTGCAGTTTTCTACAGTATTCACTTAAAATGCTCATTTGGGGATTGATTCCTTTGTGGGCTAAGTGCTATCATCTCAGATTGACTTCAGTTAAAGTTTAAGATTTGATCTGTGCGCTTGGACCCTTGTCTGGTGATTCTCATGTTGAATTCCATAGCTGACATGCTTTGAGAAGGAGGAAGGAGACAAAAGGCAACTGAGTTTATAAATGCTTACCAGCTTCATAAACAAGAAGTGGTCGCTCACTGTGTCCTTGCAATTCTCTTCCATTGTTGTTTAGGATGCGATTGCCATGAAACAGGTGAATAAAGTAGTCAAAATAGTACATTTTATTGGACCAACTTCTACTGGTGAGTGTTTGCAGGTTTTCAAGTTTTTCAGAGCTTGTACACACTCACATGTGAAAGGTGGCCCAAAAAAGGTGTTGTCATGACTACTTTGTCTCTTGTCTCCTTGCTAGGTAGGCACTTTGCTTTGCAGTTATAAGCACCAGTTCAGAAAATCTCTTACTTATATAGTTAAGGCACATGTTGAATTGGGACTATTCGGATAAGCATATCAATATATATTTTAAATATCCATCCAGCACTAGGATTCCATACATCTTTTAACTCAGTAACTAAAGATCTTAAGCTCAAAGCAAATGTTTCCATTCAAAACAATAAAGTGCGTTTACATCACTTTACAGATGCTCTGTGCATATCAAACAATTTAGATTCAAGTCAGTTTTTTAGAATACAAGTTGTACCCTAGTGTAAGGTGCAACACAGAGTTACTCCTTAGCCAACAATATTGTTAGCATCTTTATTTTATTAGCTTTATTAAATATAACACAAAGGCTGAGAGGACATTAGATAAGAGTGTGTGTTTGATTAAATCACATTACTTTTCCTTTCTGACAATGCAATAATCTTTGAGGTGTTGTAAATAATGTTTTTAATAAAAGGCATGCACATGCCACTAGAATATAAATTAAGAAAACTGCAGAAATGTGTTGAAAAACTAAATCACCTATCTCCAAGTAAGTAAAACGTGTGGATCTTTAACCAGTGTGTTATCACCACAGAATCAAATTCTGTTCTCAGTTAAATTTGTTTTAACCACGAGTAACATAGGTTTACTCCAAGTTTACACTGCTTAAATTGGGAATAAAATCAGGACAATGCTTATTACATACTCAGTTACGCTTAGTTAAGCAAGTCATTTTTACAGGGATGATGTTCCTCACACGTTAAACCCCTTTTCTTCCTCGGTAGTGTGATCAGACTGTCACTAAGGTCTTGGGGGGGGCATGCCCCCCCCCTCTTCCAAATACTTACTTGTAGATTGGTGATCATCAGTGGACAGCTGCTGGGGAAAGCAGTGCAAAGTCTTCACCTCTCTTCATCCACCCATTGGCCAATGTAAAGGCATGTCAAGGAAGCTGTAGTGTTCCAGCATACCTGGCATACATCTGTTTTTGCTGCTGACAAGTCTCCTGCCAGCCTTGTCCTGCTGGTGGTGGGGCTATCAGGGTGGGCTTCAAGACTTGCAATAGGGCTCATCAGATCATTTTTGGGGAGTCAGGAAGAAATTTCCCCTCTGGCAAGTCTGACAAAACCTGTGGAATTTTTCACCAACCTAACAGCATGGAGGTGCAGAAGGTGGGAGTAATAGAGATTAGGAACAGATTCATTAAAAGAACATGAGGAAGTAAGTGGGATATTTCTAGATTCTGTTTGTGTGTGTGGCAAAGGCATGTTTTAAGTCTTCAGAATGAGCTAGAATTTATCTGTATTCTATTCGTCCTTTGGTGGGGAGGACTGAATCATAAATTGAGTAATTGGGTTGGCTATGCGACCCAACCTTCATTCATTGGCTGAATGCCTTGAGGCCTTTTAACCATGCACTGGACTACATTAATGCCAAGTATTTGGGATGGGATACGACCTGCCTCCTTCCTTTTAATGTGTATTACACTTAATAAAGTTACAGCCTGGCACTTCAAATGTGTAGTCATTTTCCTGTATGTCCTGGACAATGATCTCTGATGGTACACACATCATTCTTATGTCAGATTCTACTTGGAGTGGTTGTAAGAAAAAACTGTTCAAAAAAGAGGCTGACATCCTTATTAGTTCAGGAAAGCATTCAAATGAGTCTTTATCAACTCCAACTGTGGCATTTTCTCCCTGCTCTATTGCATTACCCTCTGTCCTTAAGATTTCTGTTGCTACTTCACTGTGTTTCTTAGTGTATTTTTTCTTCCTTTTCTTATAGAGTTTCTTTGAAGGACAGTCTGCCCCATGGGACTCGGCTAAGAAAGATGAGAACCGAATGAAGAATAGATATGGGAATATCATTGCATGTAAGTGTTGACAGTATAGTCGTGCTGCTGTGTAACTTCCTTTAAGCATCTGACAAGATTGAATCAACTCTTGCACTGTGGTTACAGTAAAAACTCAACCCTCTTCCCTTAAGAAGGGGGAAATTCATATGGGAACACTTAAGGTAGTAAAGAGATTACTTTAATGCAATGTCATTATTATTTGATTTATTCATGTATTGTTGCAGTGCTTACAGACCAGGGCGTGAGTGGTTTTTGTCACTGTAGAGATCTACAATAAAACTGTGGTCCCTACCCTGAAGAGTTTACAGTCTAAGTCAGTGTTTCCGATGTTTTGTCCCTGTGTGACCCCATTTTGAGACCATAAAATAATCTCATGACTCCATAGAGTGATACAGACCTGAAGTCTATATTAAATTTCACTTGGGATTGCAACCCTATCTACAGACAGCTCAACCCCAGTTGGGGTTCCAACCAGAGCTGAAATGGTCATTCAGGCAGATGGATCCTGAAAACCCTCTGCCGGGTATTCGCCCAGATAGCCAAGCAGTAGGGTAACCAGTATCAACCCAGATAACCAAGCACTCCTCCAGGAGGGGAGTGGGCCTGAAATGAAAAATCTCAGTGAGTGCTGCTTCCATCAGAAGCAGGGCATTCACCAAGATTTGCACAACCCAGAAAACTTACTGGCTTTTCCACACTCTGCCATTTTCTGATACTTTTTGCACGTTGAAAAGGGCTGCCATGGGCCAGTCCAAAGCCTCGTGTGTCCCCTGAGCACGACTTCATGAGCTGTGGAGATGAAAAGTTGCCAGCTAAGCACCAGTGAAGTGCTAAAATTGCCAAAAGGTGCTGTAAAACTGGCGTAAAAGTTTTGGAAAGTGACGAAAAAGTCCCACGAAGTGACAAAAAATACCAGAAGTGTGGAATTGTCGAAAACTGAAGAAGTACTGATGGACACTCACAAGCACTCCCAAAATCTCAGTGTTTCCCTTTGGAACAGGAACACTTCCTCTCGTCTCAGCCCTAGTGCGGAGGGTGGGCAGAAGGAGATTGGGGGACCATGCCCTGAAAGATCCCATGGAGGCAGTGGCAACAGCTGTCCTAAATGACCTGGGCCTGTTAGGGCCCAGGCAAGCCTCCCTAGCATATGCATGAACCTCTGGGTGAGCCAAGCAGGCCCCAACTACAAGCCGGTTAATTGCCTTTCCAGTCACTTCCGGTTCACATTTGGGTCCTGTTTGGTCCCCACCCCATAAGCCTAAGCCTAGGTCTAGATATAGATATAGATCTATAGGTCTAGATCTGTGTGTAGATATAGCTCAAGTGGTAACAGGTGGGTGTGGCAAATGTATAGAGAGTAGCCTAAGGGAATATTGAGAAATGCAGTACCCTCCGCGTCACCCTCCAGCAACCTCATCTAACCAAGTCTTTCATTGGTCTCTGTTGAATGTTTATTTTAGATCCAAATAAGTAGATCCTTGAGACAGATTCTAAGAATTTATTCTACCTCTACCTCCCAATTCAGAAATAATCAAGCCCAAATTTAAAATGAAGTTAAAATCTTTACTAATGCATAAAATAGATCACTCCAGCGGAATAAATGATGGGTATAATGAGATACAATGTTAAATCACTACAATCTATTAGGAATATGATGGAGACAATTAAAGATATCTGGAAAAGAGATTAATAATGTATTTTTAAAATGATGATTAAAGATACCTGGGAAAAAGAAGAATAGGCCCTCTAACCCTGATAAAATGGGTGTTACATTTTATTATACATGTTGCAGGGCACCCATAGAGCACACCTGCAGCCCTGCAACATGTATCATAAAATGTAACACCCATTTTATCAGGGTTATCAGGGTGTCTGTGTGAAAAGGGCCATAGTTACACAAAGAAAAATTACAAGGACATGTGAAACTGGAATTAAGATTTGTCGTCAGCTGGCCAGGTTGAAGAGTCTCACCCAGCTTCTTATTACCAACACCTAAATCCAAAGAAAGAGAAGATGATGGCATGTTTGCACACAGGAATTCTAAAGTGAATCCGGTCCAAATAACAGAACCAAGTCCAACCAAAAGAACCATGGTGAAACCAGGTGGAAACTCCTGTTTTTTGTTGACCTGTTTCATCGCCCTTTCTGAGCTCTGATAGTCAATTCTATTGGTTAACATCCCCCCCCCCCCAAAAAAAACATGGAATTTAATTTGGTTAGGGAGCTGCCACATTCCACCTCTATTCTACAGCTGTGGGCAATGTATCTGGCCTTGAAATATACTGGAATATGTTTCCCTGTTATAGCCTTGGGCCTCCTTTAGTGCCTTATTACCTCTTTCAGAGAGAACACGGGGGTGCTTTTTTACCTACAAAATTTCTAAGTCCACAGATAATCATGTCATAGGTTGGTTTTATGATGAGGTTTAAAGGAGAGTAATGCAATTGTCTTGTGGTTTTCTTCATGGATTCCCCCTTCCCATGCATCAAGGGTATCATTCAAGAATTGTTCTTTGAGGAGTTCCGCGATTCTCACTTACGGGATGTTCCTACGGAATACTCTGTTCTGTCAGCAGTTGCCAAGCAGGCTGTAAGAACAGCCTGGAACAAGTAGAGGGCTTAGAAGGACAGGATGCTTTGCTTAGAAGATATCCTGACAAGAAATCCCCCTTCAAGGTGGAGAAGAGGGCCTGATTCAACTCCCAACAGCTTACCCCCCTACCCAATATCTGAGCCCCACCTTGTCAGGCATGAGCTCATGTAGCACTGCAGCAAGTGCTGCTATTGTACCACTGGCTCAGGCACCTGCTTCAGCAGCGCTCGCCACCTTGGCACGCTCCAGGGCAACACCTACTGGCGCCGCCATAGCACAGATGGATTATTCAGGGCACCTCCTCTAGCATCAAACCCATTATTGATATATCCTCCTGAGAATGAAAGACACCCACAGGAGTCGCTCAGGGATCCCCTTCCAAGGGAATGCTCAGGAGCAGCTTGAAAAAAAAAGAAAAAAAGGAGGAGTCAGGACACCCTCCTCTTCATCTGACTCGAAGGTTGAACAGATTCCTACACAGCAGGCTCCCTTTCTAGCTGTAGAGACACTTTATTCAGGGGATGAACAGACACCCATAACTCACCAACACTCCTAGAGCCCTTCTCTGTTACACCGACATTCCCAGACCCCTCCACTCCCTTATCAGAGATCCTGGTCACCATTCCAGGCATCGATCCCATTCACTGACCCGGCACCGATCTTGGCACCACTCCCACTCTTATTCTAGGTGGGAATCCCAACAATGAATTAGACCAAAATCCCAGTACACCTCACGATCTATCCTTCAAAATTAAGGAGCTATTCAGCATGTAGCTGCTGTCCTTCTCCTCCTAAATCCAGGAATCACTGGAATCACTGTTTCAAACCCAGACACCACAAACTGAACTACCACTCACATTACCATACCCCTAGGTACCGACGGCATGGGGATTACTCCTGGTTTTGGTCACCTCGACCACTCCATTATCACCATGGGAACAGGACCGGCAGGGATAACACGTATTCCTACAGGCTCATACACTTTTCTCACAGCACTGATGGCACTACCTATGGCTTCTCAACTGCGTGGTTTCAGATGCCTTTGCCAACATAGCCCCCAGGACCCGTCTGCTTGCCATTTGTGGATTCTACAGCATCAGCACTGCCTCCTATGCTACCACCTGAGATACAACTGTCGCCTATGGCACCACTGACGGCACCAGCTTCAACACCACCTGGCCTGTTGGTACCACCTCCAGCTGTAGTCCCACCCCCCAAACGAATCCCATCGGGACTCTTCTTTTTGCAGACTTGATTGAGCCAATCCAATGCTCTCACTGAACCTGCCACCCAACCAGCCACTTCACATACAAATCCAGAAAAGGATGACTACCTCCTCCTCCCCACTACCAGATACTGACAAAATGGTGAGCCTGCCTCCAAGTGACCCTGTGTCAGACCTTTCGGCCACATTAACCATGTAGGACACCAATGCCTTCCAGGCCATGCTCCGACAAGTTACCACCGCTATGCCCCAGGTGCCTAAGAGGATGGTGAAGAGAACACCTTTTGATGAACTAATGGAACCCTCTGCCACTGTATGACAGACCCCATGCTCCACAACTCTGTTGAACAAGGTAGCGGTCTCTCTATACATGGTCCCACAATATGGCCCCCAATTATTTTCTAGACATCCCACCCCCAACTCCCTCATCATGGCAGCAGCCACGCAGCATACCAGATCCAGAAGTGTCTAAACATTCCCCCTCAGACTGGGAAGGGAAAAGATGAGAAGTCATTGTTAGACAATCATTCTCTTTGGCCACTCTATTGCTGAGAGTAGCCAGTTACCGTGCAGCGATGTGCCAATACCAATACTGGCTGTAGTCACAAGTCTCCTGGATCCCATGCAACTGGCAACGCTCCAAAGAGAGGGACTGCAGGTTACACAATTCCAGCTAACAGCCATGATTCATGTTGCAGACTGCCCCATTAGGAGTGTGACCTCAGCCATCAAGGTCTATCGCCATGACTGGCTAAGATCAACAGCGCTGATAACAGAGATTAAATCCAGAATCAAGGATTTTCCCCTTTGATGGCTTTGGTATGTTTTCCACCTCTACTGATGAGACCCTAGCAAAAATAAAGGAGACTTACCAGACTGCAAGAGCAGTGGGAGTCATTCAATCCATCATGAGAAAATACTCAACCACACGTACGTCTTATCCCTTCTGCCAAAGGTCTAACCCCTCCTTCTCTTCTTGCCATTCCTCACAACAACAACAAACTCAGGTTTATCCTGCAAAAAGGAGGTTTATGAATCCCAGACAGAAAATCAGAATACAGTCAGGGTCGTCCTAAGGACAACAAACCTGGTTGTGGGTTTAATACTTACCCGGTCGAGAGAGATCTTCATTTCCCATTTTTATGCATCATCTGAGCCAACGTTCTGAAGCTTGGTTTAAGAGCACTGGCAACAGGTAGATCTGAGATATAGTCACCACTGGCTATTTGATTCAGTTTGACTTAATTAGGGGGAATTACCCTAATTACCCTAATTAGGGGGAATTACCCAAGGCAAAGTTGCTAGAAGAGGTCGAGGTTCTGCTGTCCAAAGGAGCCATAGAAGAAGTTTCCCCATATAACATGGGAAAGGGTTTCTATATTAGATACTTTGTTGTCCCCCAAAGGGATGGGGGCCTCCATTTTATCTTGGATCTCAGCTTCCTAATCAAGTGTGGCCAAAAGTTAAAGTTTAGAATGGTCACCTTCTCTGTTATTTTACCTGCTCTAGAAAAGAATTGTTGACTCATCTATCTCAACCTTAAAGACACATATTTTCACATTTCAATTCACCCAGCTTAGAGAACTTTTTTGCATTTTATTCTAGATAACCAACATTATCAGTACAGCTCTCTCCCTTTTAGCCTCACCACAGCACCAAGGGTCTTTTCCAAATGTGTCGTTGTTGTGGCCACAGAACTGAAACAATCCAGCATCCAAGTTTTCACCTACTTGGAAGATTGGCTTCTAGTGGCAGAGTCAGAGCACCTCCTTCAGCAAGATATACATACCATGACCTCATTCCTACAAAGCTTCAGGTTTATAATCAAATGGGAAAAATCAAAATTCATACTTTCCAGGAAATTACCTTTCAACCGATGATCCTAGATATGACCAGGGGGAAAGCATTCCTCCCAGAGGACAGGTTCCTTACCATTCAATGGATCGTCAAAAGTCTTCCACAGCACCCTACCAGACCGGTCCAATATTTCCACAAGCTGCAAGGTCTGTTAGCCCCAAATACAGCAGTAACAGCCTTCACTAGACTGAAGACGCACCCACTGAGACATCAGTGGAGGTTGATTTATGCTCCCCGCCATACAACACATGTCCACAAGGGTCACAGTTCCTGACAACACCATTGATTGCTTCCGTTGTTTGATAAAGCCACAACATGTCCTCAGAGCCATTTCATCTTCCAGACCCATCCATCACACTTACCACAGACACATCTCTACTGGGACGAGGGGCTCACGTGGGGAGACTTACAGCCCATGGTACATGAAACACATTTGAGACAGACCTCCACATAAATGTATTAGAGATTAGGGTCATTTTCTAGGCACGTCCAACATCATTGTGGAGAACCTGAGCAGACTGGGTCACAATCATCATGAGTGGAGTTTCCATCCAAGAGTCGTGTCCAACATCTTCAACAGGTGGGGTTGTCCAAGCATAGAACTGTTCATTACAGTGGAGAATACGAAATTACCCATCTTCTGCAGCAGAGCAGGTCACGAGCCGGCCTCACTGTTGGATGCCTTCCTGGTCCCATGGAACAAGAATCTTATGTATGCATTTCCACCAATTCCTCTCATCCAGAAGGTGGTGTACAAAGCATTGAAGAACAAAGCTCACATGGTCCTAATAGTCCCAGCCTGGCCCAGGCAGCCCTGGTTCACAATGCTGTAGCAGATGGTGTCGCAAACCATTGTACTTCCACTCACCAAGGACCTACTTTCTCAATAGAACAGGGTGGTTCTGTACATTGACTTAGAGTCACGTCACCAGATCTTCAACTTGTTCCAGACTGTTCTTACAGTCTGCCTAGCAACTGCCAACAGAATAGAGTATTCTGGCCGCCTGTGGAGCAGTGGGAATATCCCATGTGAGAATGCACAGAGCTAAGTTACAGGTAAGTAACCTTTATATGTTTGCCTGAAATTTTTTTAAGATAGCAGCCAAGGGTAGGATGATTAGCAACATGGCTTTGTAAACAGGAATATGTTAACTTGACATACTTACTTACGAGAGGCTAGGTATTCCCCATAAGAAAGCCCCAACAGCTTTTCAGAAAGATTTTTTGTTTTGTTTTTCTTTGGGGTCAATATGTTATATCACAATATATCAGAGCATCTTTTTTTTATTATTTAACTATAATGATGTCTCGAGTGCTAAGAATAGTAGAGATGACCTGTATGCATCCTATTCCTTTATCAAATGTCAGCTCCACACTTGGGATGGCAGATCCACTTTGTAAGTCAGGAATAGCTTTGTCAGTATCCTCTTACCATATCTTCTAAACAACGTATCGCTTTGGATTCCCCTGCTGGAAGTATGCAGAAGACTAATAGCACTACAGAGCTGAGGTAATGAAGTGACGAGCAGCGAAGGGAAAACAAGTAAAAGATTTTAGATGCACAAATCAATTGTAATTTACAAGTAATACCTGAGATTCTCAAAGAGGGCAGATGTTACGTTGATCATTTAGATATCAATGTACTTTGAGTATGTCATCAATATTTAGTGGTGAGAGAGCATTAGATGGAGATGAGGTATTATCAATAAATCATACTATTTGTGTGTTAGTAGGAACTTAGAGCAATACAAGGTATATTCCAACACTGCTGTTAACAGTAAGAGGCAACTTTTAAAAAGAGATTCTAATACTGTGCCCACAAACTGTCATGTGTTAAACTGCACTGTTTATCTGTGTGAGAATTTGCACATAGCTAGATGTATCAGCAAAATTTGGAAGTATAATCTTTGAGATCCGCTTTTGAAAATGTGTCCCTAGATCAGAGTTCCCAAGCTTTTTGCCTGTGACCCCATTTTGACCAAGACAAGTTAAGTCTTTGGTTAAATACCAGACAATATTGTCCCCCCATTTTCAGATTGCATATAATGAAATTAAAGTATTGTAGAGGACTTAGGTACCATATGTCCAGAGTGCGTTTTTTCACTGAAATATGAATTGTTTTAGAAATTAGTACCAGAGAGTTTAATGTAAGCTTTTTGGTCTTTTTATCCTCTGTTTCAGTCCCCCAAAATCACATTGTTACACTATTGCGAGTTGTCAGTATTGTTCTGTAAGGAGATTTACACAATAGCACCAAGCTGCCAGCACAGCAGGAGCTTGTCAAAGTAGCAAGGTATATTACATTACCCAGGTGATATGAATTTAATTGGGTACAAGAATGCTGTACTCACAGTGGTAAGAAGGTTGCACGGACTTGTGAGCTGATTCATCAGAAAGCTAAATGCTGGACACGGTCCAATCACCCATACAAAATGGGTTCCTTCTTTCATAAATACAAATGTCTTTTACGTGTATTTTTTTAATGGTTTTTAAAACTGTAAACAAATCTTCTGTCCAAGGACAATTTTGTGTCTGTATTCATTGTACAATAATATCTTTTGGGTTTTGTTGATATGATATTTTTTTTTGTCTCTGAAGAGAGATGTGTTCTCTGCCAGAAGGTTTTTCTAAATCCCACTCATCTGTTGTGAAAGAGTATTGGCTGCAGTTTGCAAAAGTGTTTAGTGATACTGGGTGTTAACAAATGTAACAGTGGCCTGCTGTGGCCCACTTTGACCTGCAGGCCACCATCACATTTGTTGGGGCCAGTCCAGATGTTTCCCCCAGATTTCTCCTGGGTGTATTGGTTGCTAGCCCAGACTGTGATCCCAGAGACTTCCAGGATCACAACCCAGGCTAGCTGCTAATGTGCCCGGGAAATGGCCTGCCCAACGGGAAACGGCCATTTCCCCAATGAGAAAGCCTGATAGTGGGCTATCGTGTGGTAGCCTGATGTTCCCAGCCCAGTCTGGAGTGGCCACTGTGACCAGCCACCATTGCGGCTGTCATTGGCTGCACATCACGGGGGAGCGAGGCGCTGGATGTAGCACAGGGGCAGGCGGACACATATCCATGTGTCTTCCCCACTCTCCCCAGCAGTGCAGTCCCTGGAACATTTGTTGTGCCAGCAGACCAGGTCCGGACCATAGTGTCAGTATGTTGCCAACCCCGATAGGCATCATGAAGGCAGCACTCCACCATTACGTGTGTTTTCATCCATTGTGTGCCTCTTTGGTCAGCTAAAGGCAGTTTTAAAGGAATACGATATTCATAAGGCAGGTACTGAGCACTGTCTTGGAAATCTATAGTTCTAAAGTTGTGTCAAGATGACTATGCAAAAACTGATGCATCCCTCACCAATACACATCTGTGAACTGCGGCCATGGGCATGCATATGTGTAGATGCTGATGAATCTTAAAGGAGAAGGTTGAAAAATGCTGCTGCTGTCTCCTCGGTCGGGCCCTCGGTGGCTCCAGTTTCCCCCAGGTGGGGAGGGAAGCCTCCTGCTACGGCGCGGGGACAGGGAACGATGAGAGGCAGCGTGGTTGGCCAGGAGGAGAGCGGTGGCCGAGAGGGGAGCGGTGGCGGATTGGCGGGGACTGTGGAGAGCAGTGGCGGCGGGAAGAGGCTCGGGGTGAGTGGCGCGGAGAGCGAGGACGCCTGCGGCTTGGGCCCGCACCCAGAGGCGCCTGAGCGGGAACTGCGGGAGCCCGAGCTGCTATGCTCTGTGGGCCGGTAAGAGGAGGACGGTGGGCCAGAGCGGCTACTGCTAGAGCAGTACATGGCAGCAGCGGTGGCCCAACGATCCCAGGCAAAGAACCGACCACACGCGCTTCAGCCCCAGCTTATCTGAGCCCGCCCGACGCAAAGTCTGGGGGGAAGAGGAGACGCGCTCGGACACCATCACAAAATGGTGACGCTGGAGTTCTGGTCACATGATCTAAGGGAGCCGTGAGAAGAGTCTCCATCAGCAGCCCCAACCAAAATGGCGGAAACTAGCTTTGACGCAACTTTCTGTCCTCCATGTGTCACCGTAGGCACTGGCAGTCCTCACTGTATGCCACCAGTGCGGTACTCGCCTCCCACAATCCTCAGCTGGAGCTTCACACCATCGCAGCCTGCATCTGGGGATGTTCTTAGACAAGCACCTCCCCACCCATCATGCATGTTGCAGGGCTGGACTGGACTGGCACCCTATGCAGCCCTGTAACATGCATGATGATGAGTGGGGAGGTGCTTGTCTAAAAACACTGGCAGAATCAATGAAAAGGGAGAAATCGGGAGCGAGCAGTGGGAGTTTTGCCACTGACTACAACAGGATCAGCATTGGCTTGGAAAGGTCTTGATCCATAAGTGCTTTGTGGATTGTGGCCAAAATCTGCAGAAAAAGTCATGGCAGGCAGTGACTGACAGCAGCACTCCGTTCGGGACCTGGACCATCCTTGTCTTAAGCCCAGGCTCTCAGATCCAGAATTAGGATCCTGAGAAATGATGAGTGGTTTAAAAATTAAAACGCTAGAGTCAATATAGCCTAAGTAGATAAAGTGTTGGACTTAGACATGAGACCAGTCTCCGATTCCTGACTTAGCCATGAACTCACTGGGTGTCCTTTGGCAAATCACTATCTCTGTCTCAGTTCCTCATCTGTAAAATGTGAATAATAATGATGTCCTACCTTACAAGGTTGTTGTGGGAGCAAACTCCTGCTAACCATCCCCACCCAGGATTATCCCCCACCTGTTATCTGTAAACTCCCAATTTACTGCAACCAAGCCAAGAACACATACCTGAGTTCCCGCAGCCTCATGAATGTTGCATCCCTTGTCTCTCCCTCTGTTCCCCCTTCCCTGTCTCCCCGCCACCTATCTTTAGATTGTAAGCTCTCAGGCAAGGACCATGTCGATCTTATTCTTTGTAAAGCACCAGGTACATCGCTGGCACTGTATAAATGCTTATAATAATAATAATAATAATAATAATATTCATGCCTGCAACAAAAAGCAACTACAAACAAGTAAATTTGAGGGCTTAAGTGCACCGCATTGTGATCAGTTCAAATTAGGTTTGATAGCTTAATAGAAGGTAGTGCCCCAAAAGCTATCACCATGACAGGGAGCTTGAGGGGGGGAAGTGGAGATTTCAAAATTCACATAATTTACAGCAGACTGATAGACAAAAATACAGACTTAAAAACAACAAAATCAGGCTGGAGACTATTTAATATCAATGAGTGTTTTCAGGCAGATACAGGACTTCCTGCCCCTAGAGCTGCTCCAAGGGTGCACTCCTGTGTTCGCCTGTTATGAGCCCTGCCTGGGTCAGGTTCAGACAGACATGACGGGTTCCCTCGGCCACAGTCCGCCCACATGGGGGGCCACACATCATAGATAGTTACAACCTTTGGGGAGTTGAAGGCGATCACCCAATGCTCTACGCTGGTGCCCACAACTCTATAGTGCTGCCCGGGGCAATGGCCTGCCAAAAGCAGAGCTTCAGCGTGGATCTGTGCATCAAAAGGACAGCTGCTCCACTTCCAGTGCCCTGGGTTTAGTTGGTCCACTCTGCTAGTGGCACTGTCCCAGAGGAGGCACAATCCCGGAGCAGACACAGTCTGCTCCTCTTGCACATCTGGCAGGCTTCCTTTAGACAGACAGGTTAAACCGGGGGTGAAGCAGGCAGAATCAGAGCTGCTGTCTGTCTGAAAACACCCAATGTATTAGATGTACACACAATTTATGTGTATCTGAGCACAAAAACCTTTGAGACAGCACAAAATTGGATGACTTTGAAGAGGGGTTAAAATCTGAAAACATGCCTAAACAATACACACCGCAGACAGGACTGGCCTTACCGCGGGGTGGCTCGGGGCGGCCGCCCTGGGCCTGACTCCTGGGGGGGGCCCCGCATTCGGGCCCCCAGCTTCCAGTCACTGTCAGTCTTGGAGACTGACAGTGTCTGGAGCTGGAGGCCCCGAGCGCAGGGCCCCCCTGAGTCTTGGCTAGGGAGTGAGGCCAGGATAGGCGAGGCCTCGTCCTCTCCCTCCCTGACTGAGTATGAGACAGGCAGTGGAGGGGGTCAGCGGGAGTGAGGGAGAGGCAGAGGCCCCGCCTCTCCCTCACTCCATGCGTGGTCCCCTCTGCTGCCTGTCAGTGTCTTGGCCAAGGGAAATGTGGGAGAGGCGGGGCCTCTGCCTCTCCCTCATTCCCCCTGGCCAAGACTGACAGGCAGTGGAGGGGCCAGCGGGAGTGAGGGAGAGACAGAGACTCCGCCTCTCCCACACTCCCAGGCAACGTCCGGTGGTAGTGGGCAGTGTGGCAGCAGATTCAATCTGCTGCTGCAGTGCCGGCCCGAGCCAGGAAGCTGGTGAGCGGGCCCGGCGTGGGGCCCAGGCTGATGGTGCCAGCGGCGACAGATCTGGTAAGTGCCCCTGAAATGGCTGGGTTTGAAGATGGGCAGAGGGGAGAACCTCTCCGCCCATCCCAGGCCCAGGCAGTGCGCCAACCGCAGACCAAGCCTGGGAGCAGCCCCTGAGCCAGGGAGCGCCCCTAGACCCGCTGGCCAGCAGCGGCAGAAAAAGGCCCTGCATTTCTCCTCTGCCCTGGGCCCCACGAATTGCAAGGCCGGCCCTGACTGCAGATGGAATTTTCAAGGGGACCTAATGGAATTGGGCACTTAATACCATTTATCTTAATAGAAACTGGATGCTTAACACTCGTCCTCTTTCAAAATCCAACCGCTGCTGCCACTGTAGTAGGTATGATGCACATGTATAGTAACAAGGGCAAATGTGTGATATGGAGAACAGATAGCTAAATATTTTAAGTTTCACATATGAAGCAAGAAATAGCTACATTTGTGACTGAAGCTCATTCACACCAACACAGAGGGAAGAGCTTTCTGATCTGTATTGGGCTTTATTAGTTGGTCAGTAAGAATATTCTTAAAATAGTTATTCATGAGAAATCTGCAGAGGTTTTATATATATATATATATATATATATATATATATATATATATATATATATATATATAT
>QEPC01012741.1:2358110-2430374 GCA_003113815.1 Sphenodon punctatus
GGTGAACAGCCAGGTTTTACAAGCCCGCCGGAATGTCAAAAGGCTCGGGGCCAGGTGAGCTTCCTCCAGGAGGGAATTCCAAAGACGCGGCCCAGCCACCAAGAATGCCCTCTCCATTGTGGCCCCCCGCTTAACACAGGGGACCTTCAAGAAGGCACCCCCTGCAGACCGAAGGAGTCACTCTGGGGCATGGAGGGTGAGGCGGTCTCTGAGGTAGGAGGGGCCCAGACCGTGAAGGGCCTTATAGATCAACACCAATACCTTGAACCTGGCTCGGCACGCTATTGGCAACCAGTGCAGAGTCCGGAGCACAGGTGTTATATGCTCCCGACGACCCGACCCCATCAGGAGCCAGGCCGCCGCATTCTGCACTAGCTGCAGCCTCCGGACCAGGAACAAGGGCAGCCCCACGTAGAGCACATTACAGTAGTCCAGCCTCGAGGTGACGAAGGCATGGATGAGGGAGGCCAGGTTCGCTCGGAGACGTATGGACGCAGCCTCCGCACTAGATACAACTGGCGGAAGGCGGCCTTCGCCACCCCCTCCACCTGTCAATGCAGGTTCCCCAGACTCCGAACCTGCTGAGCTATCGGAAGGCGAACCCCCCCAATCAGGGGGGCTGACACCTCCCTCGCTCTCCTCACCACCATCACTTCTGTCTTATCGGGGTTGAGCTTCAGTCTGCTCTGCCGCATCCACCCCGTCACTGGGATAGCAACAAGACAGCAGGGTCTGGGTCAGTTGAAAAAGAGAGGTACAGCTGAGTATCATCAGGATATTGGTGACATCGCACCCCGAACCCTCTCACGACCTCCTCCAAGGGCTGCATATATACATTAAATAATAAAGGAGACAGGATAGAACCCTGTGGAACGCCGCAGGACAAGGCGTGGGGGCAAGATGTTTCAGCTCCCAACATTACCCGCTGGCTTCTCCCCAAGAGGAATGAATGGAACCATTCAAGAACAGTCCTGCCCAGACCCCCCAGGTCTCGCAGCCATCTCAACAGCAACCCATGGTCCATGGTATCAGAAGCGGACAAGAGATCTAGCAGGATAAGAAAAGTAGAACATCCTGCATCCATCTCCTGGCGGAGATCGTCGACCAAGGCCACCAACGCTGTCTCAGTGCCATAGCCGGGACGGAACTCAGATTGAAAAGGGTCTATGAAACCGATGCCATCCAGATGTGCCTGGAGATGGATCGCCACCACCTGCTCAATAACCTTCCCTAAGAAGGGAAGGTTAGAGACAGGTCGGTAACTGGCAAGTGCATCCACATCTAATGATGGTTTCTTCAGCAGGGGGCACACCACAGCCTCCTTGAGGCTGGGCGCCAACCTCCCCTGCCATAGGGACACATTAACCACTCTCGCCAGCACCGTCCCCAATGTCTCCCTGGAGGCTTTCACCAGCCAGGATGGGCAAGGATCAAGTTCACAACTGGTGGCTCTCACAGACCCCAGCACATCCACCTCATCGGCTGGCGTCACTTCCTGAAACTCCCCCCACAAAGTTGGACCAGACGGGGCCTCCGTAACCTCGCGCTCTCCACCTTCTGCCCCCAACCCAGTGTCAAAGTCACTCTGAATCCGAGTGACCTTGTCTGCAAAGTAGGTGACAAACTCCTCATAGCGGGCCTGGGACAAGTCCCTGTCCAGGCGGAGGGAGGCCAGACTGAACAGCCCCCGCACCACCCTAAACAGCTCCACTGGGCGTGACTTTGCAGATGCTATGAGGGTAGCAAAGAACTCCTTCTTTGCTGTCCTCACAGCCTCAACATAGGACCGCAAGTGGGCCCTATGGAGAAGTTGGTTGGAGTCAGCGCGAGTCCGACACCAGCATAGCTCTAGCCTCCTGCCTGCTTGTTTCATACACCACAGCCCCTCAGTAAACCAAGGGGCCCTGCGGTGACGAGACAGAGGCAGGGGGTGTCTCAGAGCCACCCTGTCAATGGCTTCCCCCAGCAAGCTGTTCCAATTCTGGACCAGCTCATCGACAGAGTGGCCGTTCAGGTCCAAGGTTAATCCCCTCAGGACCTCTTGGAACCGCTGGGGTTCCATCAGCCTCCGAGGGCAGACCAATCTAACTGGTCCCTTCCCCTTCTGGAGGGGGTGTGCTAGAAGATTGGCCTGAAGGAGATAATGGTCCATCCATGAGAAGGGCACTGCTGTAACCTCCCCCACAACCAGACCCCACGCCTCAAGGTCAGAACCGAAGATCAGGTCGAGGGTACCCGGCCGGAACGAGCTCGGCCAAAGTTGGACCAGCCAGCTCGTCCAGCCAGGTCTCTGTAATGCATGCGAGGTCCACGGCCCCATCCGAGATTAAATCCCGGATAAATGGGGCCTTGTTCACAACGGACCTCGCATTCAATAGCAGCAGCCCCCCACATATGGACCTTGGACCCGGCTCCTCCCTCTCCCTCAGTGGGGGGATGACGACCTGCACCTCCCTCAGACACCTCGGTCCTCTGGGGGCACGCGCCATCCACCCCCATGGACCATACCATCCCCGCCCCAGCACCACCCCAATAGCCGCGCCCTTCCCTCCGTCCACTTGGTCCTGGCCCCCCAAACCTGACTGTCCGCCCAGTAACCTTGCCCCACCCCTCCAAAACCCCCACCCCCCGGGCATCCTGCTGCCACCAGGGGCCGGTAGGGGTCATGCCCCCCTCTTCACCCCTCGACTCCCTCTCTCACAGGGCCGAGGCCGCCCCCCTCCCCCCCAATAACCCTCCCAGTGCTCCCCCCGCTGCCACCGAGGGCAGTCACTGGAAATCCTTCCCCCCTCTTTTACCCACCCCTCCTACACCCCCACCCTACTTCCCTAGCCCTGAACAACAAAGACCTACACAATGATAGCATCCCCCCTGCCACCCCCTACGGCCCCGAAGCGCCCCAAAACGCCACGCCCTTTGGCCGTGGCCCTTCGGTTCGCGGCCCGCAGCAGGAGCCGCTGGGCACAGGGCTTTAAAGCCCCCAGCTACTTCTGGGTGGGGGAGGGGACAGGTCTGCGCTCCCCCCCGTCCCCCAGGACTCACATGACATGTAATTTAATGACATATAAAAGGGGGGGACAACAGTGGGAGGGATGGAGGTCAGGAGGTGGGAGGGGATTGGGTCAACAGGGCAGATGGAAGGGTTGGAGGAAGAGAGCAAGGAGAAGATTTTCTCAAGGGAGGCAGGAGGCAAGGAAAAGAGTGGGGAGGGGTGATGAGGGAGCGGGGAGAGGAGACGGGTGGGAAGGCCTCCGTCTTATGGCCTTCTTGGCTTTGTCGCGTCACACTGCCACAAAGGGCAACAACAATAATTGGCATGGAATGGCTTCCATACGAAGAGAGGCTTGATAGTTTAGGGCTCTTCAGCTTGGAGAAGAGATAATTGAGAGCATATATAATAGAAGTTTATAAAATAATGAGTGATATGGAACAGAGTTAATACAGACCTGTTATTTACCCTCTCAAATAGTATTAGAACTAGGGGACACTCCATGAAACTAACTGGCAGCAGATTTAAAACAAATAAAAGAAAGTATTTTTTCACTCAACACACAATTAACTTGTGTAATTTGTTGCCAGAAGATGTGGTCAAGGCCAGTAGTATAGGTGGGTTTAAAAAAGGATTGGATAAGTTCTTAGAGGGTAGGTCCATTAACGGCTGTTAGTCAATTAGGTATGGGGGATGGTATCTCTTACTGTCAGGATCTGGGAAAGATCACCCCATTGTGACAGTTGGGCACTTCTCCCAAGCAACCAAGATTGGCCACTGTTGGAGACAGAATGCTGGGCGATGGACCATTGGTCTGACCCAGTATGGCACTTCTTATGTCCTTATGCCGTCCCCAGTTCTGGAGAAGCACAAGGTCCTTGGACGGGACCGTTCTCACTCCCATTCCCAATGTGATACAACATAGGTCCCTAATTCCCCCTGTTGTAGCTTCTAGCTACAGGGCAATTCTACCTCCATAAAGCTGTAGCCAGTGCTGCTCTCCCCACCTACTCACCAACATCAGATGCCGGAACCTCACACTCCCTGCTTCCCACACCTAGAGGCACAGAGACACCAGCTCCGCAAGCGGAGCATGGAGGAGCAGGCAGAGCGGGGACAGAGCCCAGGGAAGTGGCACTGAGGGGTCCTAGGAGCAGAAATCAGGAAGCTGCAGCGGTGGACATGCTCTACCCCACTACAGGGGTCCTAAATACTCAGAGACCCTGGGGCTCCTGCCCCCTACTAGCTATGCCACTGGTCTGGCCTCACCCACCTAGCCTCTCACTGTTTTGATCCACTCCGTGCTCCACCCCAGCTGCATGAGCCTTCCCTCCCTACACACTGGGCTTGCCCCACTTCAGCTGGCCCTGAGAGAATCCTTCTTCCGACTCAGGGGACACTTTTCTCTGAACTGTAGCACTTCCTCCTAAGCCCTCCGTCAAAGGAATCATAGGCCATGCAATCAAGAAAGGTGAGCCACATTGAATGGAGGCCAGGAGGAAGCACCAAGGGCCAAAGAGAAGTATCCCATGGGCCGGAAGTGAACCGCGGACTGGAGGTTCTCTGCCTCTGATGCAGAACTATTCTAATTTGCAGTAATGACTGGAAGACCCTCCACTAGGGATTGACTTTTGTGTCAACTCAGCATCATTAAATGTACAGTATTAAGGAAGAGCAGCAAGATTGTTAGAAAGCACTCTTTCACACTCTGTAGGAGGGAGGCAGAGCTGAGGCTTGCATGCCAGATGCAATATAGTTCTAAAATCATTGTGAATTTGGGGGTTTGGAAATCACTGATATGCAAATTAACAAGGTTTCACTGTACATAGCATATTTTCCATCATGTTCAGCCATAATAGAAGGAAGGTAAATTTGAAAGGGGCAGATTTCTTAACTTAGCCTTAAAGTAATATCTAGGTGTATGATTTGCATTTTATGTGACCATCGATCTTGTGACTATTAAAGGCATAACAAATTCTTAATTTTTCCTGTGTACTTCCCTTTCAGATGATCATTCTCGAGTTAGACTGCAGCCTCTTGAAGGAGAAACGAACTCAGATTACATCAATGGAAATTATATTGATGTAGGTATACTGATATGGGCACCAAAATTAATAGTGCTGTTTCAACTAAAGAAACAGTCCATGTTGTTTTCACACTGAATTGATAATTTATAATAGATATCACATCTGATTAGGATCCTTGCTGTTAAATGTTATGGGAAACCATAGTCATGGGAACCTGTAATGTGTAAAGAAAACATAAAAATAACAAAGAAAATTTAAAATGTACCTTTCTTGAATGGAACCTTGCCAGTAATATTATGTGGTTACTTTGCCTCCTGAAGCTTACGTGGACCAAGGAAATGTTATTTTCATTTTCTGTCAACAACTTGGCATAATTACACATTTAAAAGAAAGCTGTTTGCATATTAATGTGACAAAACTCTGTAATTCCTAATGCAGTGATTTGCAATCTCTTGTCATCTCTGCACTTTTAAGTTGCCTTCAAAGTATAGTCTGCAGCTGTTAACCAGTACTTCTAATGCAAGCAAGACATTTCATTAAATATGTAGGCTGTTTAATTATTGAAGACTGCTTCTTTGTTCATTCTGCATCATGTTAACTTAATGTTTTACATTAGAATAAATTCTTTAAGATACAGCATGTTTTTTTGGTTGAAAGAATGAAATCAAAAGTAGATAAGGAGAGAGAGGGTGTTTTCTAACGTGACAGCGCCAAAGCACTACCACAGACTTACCTGTTCCGGAGTGGGATCAGCACCGTAGCCGGGATCCAGCCAGACCTGGCCACCAGGGAGGGCAGGGAACCAGGCGGATGTGTGTCCACCTATCCCAGCGCTCAGCGGCCCACCCCCTTTCCTGACAGGCAGCCAGTGACAGCTGCTATGGTGCCTGTCCCCCCAAGCCATTCCAGACAGTGGTGAGAAAAGCAGGATTTCAAATGTGAAAGCCTACTTTACTCCTGGTGAGACAGCGGAATTCTGACTATGGTGGCAGCTAGCCTGGGCTGTGACTCGGGGACTTCCCTGCGTCACAGCCCGGTCTAGCCACCACTATGGTCCGAATCCGTCCTGTGCTAACATCTAGCGAGGGTTTTCTAACATGACAGTGGCCCATGGAGTGTGTGCTAACTCCAGCCACCGTCACATCTAAAAACACCCACAGAGTCAATGCTGTTTAAATTCTGCAGATAACAAACTTTAGTAATTTTCATGTTCACTACACATTAGGGTAGAAAATTAGAAAAACTAATAGAAAACTAATTGTTACCTACATAGAATGGTTTTCTCTTCATAAGTGACACCTTGTAATAAAACCACCATAACGTCTTATGAATAGCTATCCAGTGGCTGTGGCAAGAAGAAGTTAATCTTGTCTCACAGAGTTAATGAAAATGAGACTCACCAGAACCTTTAATTTTTTCGTATAACAGTTTCAAGGTTAATATATGGGTTATCTATTGCATTCCCAGATGTTTATAAGTATATTTAAGTGATAGTCAACTTATGTCAATAGGCTCAGTCCCAAACCCCTGCTCTGTGGATTATGCATGCATGACGTGCGCACAATCCATAGTCTCGCTCGCACAGGTGCACATATGATCCACGTGCAGCTTGCATGCAAGATGTGTGTGCACTATTTGCACAGCGCACAGGGTTTGGGATCAAGCCCCATCTCTATATTTATCTGTATTTAGATCATTATTTATAATTTAGATTGATATGCTTTCCTAAAGTGTAGGTATCCTGGGATTTGTGCCAATAAGCATAATTCAGGTTCTGAGTAGTGTGTCCAGACATGAATTTCCACAAAATTTGGAGGAGGAAAATTTCAAGCAAATATACTAGTTCTTAAGCCCAGTATATTTACTTCACGTCGCCCCTTCTGCTTCTGAAATAAAATTGGAATGTTGATAGTGGGGACAGCTTACTAAGTACAGGAAACACCAAAGATGAGGAAAGGCCACCTTCAGAAGATGGCTAAAATGAAATAATGAAGGGTTTGAGATGGAGGATGTTCCAATTCAAGGTACTAAATGTTAGTCACATGCTAGGTTCTAATTTTGTTCAATAACTGGGAATGTAGATAATCAGGACTTAACGGAGTTAATAAACAGGAAGGCAGTTTGTGTTGCTTATTAACAAGAGGGGTTCAGATGGTCAGGAACAAGAGGGGTTCAGATGGTCAGGATTCCATGGCAATCCTGACTAACTTGACCATCCAAACACTGGGTGCTTTTAGACAGATGACCCCCACGGCTTTGCTCCACCTCACATGCAGGTGGACTGTCTGTTTAAAGGCAGGCCACCAGATGTGCAGGCAGAGCGGGTGGTGCCACTAATGGTGCTTCAGAACAACCTCAGAGCATCAGCAGCAGCCCAGGCTGCCCAAACCTGGCACCAACTGGAGGCGGAGCTACGGTCCGTCTACTCGCAGATGGCTGCTGCAGCTCCCCTCCCAGCCGGGGGTTGCCCTGGGTAACACCATAGAGCTGCAGGCGGCAGTCTAGACTCATGCACATGTTAAATCCTTGGCCAAACTCCTCTAATAACAAAATTTAAAAAAATACTGTACAAATTAAAATTGTTCGGTGTTTGAACCCTAATGAGAGCCAATATTGAGTGTTTCAAAGAATCCATAAGTTGTTAGTATTTATTGCTCAGCCAGCAGTGATTAAATTGCTTTTCCCTTTTACAGAAAGAAGCAGAATTACCTTTTGTTGTACTATCTGAAAAAAAAACATAGCAAACCATTTATTCAATAGAATTTACCTTTTCTGTTCGTAAGCAGATTATGATTCCAACAAATTTTTTAGTTATTTGAAATTACTCATTTCTTAAGTGCTTTATGCAAAGACATTTCTGTGTATAGATTCTTCCTTGCTTCCAGACTTTGATAGTCAGAATTTGAAATTTGATCTGTTTTGATTGGATGCCTAAAAATGGTAAATTTTCCTTAGGCATCCAATCTAATACCTTAGAATCAGTTGTAATATATATAGTTGTGTAAATATTTGTATTTCAAATTGCATTTCATATATGAATTCCAAATGATAAATTTGAAATTAATTCTTTCATTGTGGCACAGATAGAAATAACACAGATTGAAATAGTCACTTTTGTGCTGTTTTGCAATATTTGCTTAAAATCTTGTTTCTCATGCATTCCTTCCAGTAAAGTACTTCATGAGAACACTTTCAAAAAGTGAATGTAAAAGGGACACACTTGGAGATGGATCTGTTTAACAATTCTAATGAAGTCATTCTAAAACGATATTCCACAGTGTGCCTAGATCTTTTCCTGTTATAGGTAAATGTGGATATAAAGAATATCTTCTCTCCCCAGCATGTCTACCCAGAAGTGCAAGTCTAGCACTTTCTAGTAGGAGTGGTGTTTTTGATGCAAATTCCTATCACTTTTTGTTTCGTTTCCCAAAGTTACTGGATTTAAATGCGGATTCATATTACTGATGCATAATTAAAATTAAAACATTATTTTAAAATCTAAAATTACTGTGCATGTGGAAAATGTCCTCCAGATTATTCTGCGCATGCGCAACCTTTTCCATCACCACCATTTTGGAAAAGGGCAGATGGTCTGTGCATGCACAAAATAGCCACTACGCGTGTGCAGACTTGCTGCCCTTTTCCAAAATGGCAGTGACTTATGCGCAAAATAGCCACTGAGCATGTGAAGAATAGCTGCCCTTTTCATCATCGCCATTTTGGAAAAGGGTGCGCGTACGCAGAATGGTCCAGAGGATATTTTGTGCATGCACAGCAGTTTTTGTTTTTTTTTATTTTAGAATCGGACCAAAACAGGCTTGTCACTCCGTTCTGGTTCAGTACGGATTACTCCATAATGACCTGTTTCGTGCAGTTACTGATTTAAACTGAATTTCCACCCCTACTTTTTGGCTACAAAGCTGGGCCTGGGTTTTCTGTCTGTAAAATCCCCAGGCTACCATTACCTCAAAGTGCTCATCGAAAGAACGGAAGACTTTGAACAGTATTTGTTCTAAGGGGTGAGGCACAGACTGCGGGGCAAATTGGTATCGTCGGTGGAGTCTCCCTTGCCTCCATTCTTTGAAGAGGAGCAGTAAGGAAGCAGTATAAATTAAGAGCCCTCCTAGTCCCTGCACAGACAGTATAACTCAAGATCCCTTTGGTTAACACATTTTTTCCTTCCCCCAGTAATCCTCAGATCCATAAAGCCAGAAGTTTGCCCCTTCTAGCTGAACATGTTTTTATTCTCCTGACGTTGGGCTACAAACACTAATCCATATGACTTTCTGTAGAGGTGGAAAACATCATGTGGCACTGCACTGCAGGTTTATTCAAAACATTTTTCTTCTATTTATTTTAGGGTTATCATAGGCCAAATCACTATGTTGCTACTCAAGATAAGTTAATCTTTATCATTTTCTTCTTGTTAGTGTGTACATGAGTCTTGGGTTATAGGCATGATGACCTGCTCATTTCTTGTATATTGCTGTCTGTAGGCTTCCCATTGTCCCTTCTCTCCAGTTATCCTAGTCTCTCCCTGCCCCCTCCCCACTTTTACTGCAGGATTCTCACGTGGCACTTGAGTCAGAGCTTCAGCACAGCAGCCCCCACAAGATTCAGGGCTGTGAAAAAAACCAAACATTCAGGACATTGAGCCCGCGGGCCACAACCCAGTAGCACGCCATGTCTTTCTACTGACCATACGTTACAGTGTAGGATGCTGAGACAGCTGTAGTTTAAGCATGGAATCTCCTTGCAATGGTAGACACACCCATTCATACCTATTATGGCTCACCAAGTAGAACTCATTCTGTCTTGTGGGGAGGGGGGAGAGGTTTTTCTCAAACAGTCCACCTCACCAGCCCTCAAGGGTACAGGCTAGGGATGTACATGGGGAGTAAGTTTTGTCTTTTGTCCTTGTTGTCTTTCATAGAAATTTACTGCAGATAACTTGAGGATAGGGGTGGACAGCTCTGATTCATATCAAGACAAATCGTACAAATTTGGATGATTCATATTGATAGGAATCAATACAAACCTACCATAGGATACAAGTCAAAAGTTCATATCCCCCGGTGGGAATCTATCAAAGCTCCTTGGGGCTTTGATAGATGCCCAAGAAGAAAAAAATACCATAGAAAACCACTGCACATGAGCAAAAATGGTCACCATGGCTGTTCTGTACATGCGTGGCCATTTTCCAAAATGGCGCCAATGCTGCTGGTGCCATTTTGGAAATGGCCACCCATGCACAGAATGGCCATGGCGGCCATTTTTGCACATGTGTAGTGGTTTTCTGTGGTATTTTTTCTTCCCCGTGTGACCTTGAGAAAGCCAAGCCAGGTGCCATGAGTTGCCAGTTCAGACTCCCAAGCCTAAGAAAAAAGGTAATTAAATCAACTACTGCCCTGGTCCCACCCCTGCACAGCCCCTCCATCCCCAACTCTGCCTCCCCTGGCCCCTTGCCAGCCTGGCCAATTGCCCACCCCAACCTACCACTCCAAGGGAGGCAGAGCTGGGGGTAAACATGGATTTTTTTGATTTTTTTTCATTTTCATTTCATTTTTTATTTGCATCCCGCACTCTCTTGCTGAGGCAACTCGAGGCGGCTCACAACAAAAATGAAAAACATAACATAAGAAAGCACAACAGCTGGGTTAAATCTCACACAGGGGACTCAGTAGCAAGAAAAACAAAAACAGCCCACCCCTCTACAATACCCCTTTATAATACCACACAACAAATCACAGCAACTGGGTTTAATCCCACACAGGGGACCCAGTATAATTTCATAAAATCCATACTCATATATACCCTCCCTCTATCACTACCCCATAACAACGTTCTAAATTCCTTCCATCTCAACTCCCATCCCACACCCTGCTGCCACCAGGGGGGGCCCCTCCACTCCCCCCGCTCTCACCGGGGGTGTCCATATTGCTCGGATACGAACCGAATCCAAGCAGTACGAGCCGAAACCCCAACAAAAGCCAGTTCGGTTTAGAACCAAATCTGAACTTTCATCCCTACCTACAGAACACACTTTACACATTAAATGATATAATACATAAAAGATGATATATAACCTGTAAATAAGTGTTTTAAATAAAGAGCTTTTCATTGACAAATCAGCAGTTCTCTGTGAATGACAACTCTGAATTTGCATTTTCTGTGCTGTGTAACACAGTGTCTAGATGGAGCGCTTACCCACGTCTCCTGCTGTCTGTCCCACCGCTACCTTTTCAGATTGTATTGATGGTTTTATACTTTATGAGCCAGCTACCTAACAGCACAAATTATATAAAATCCATAAAACAGGATAAAACAGATCAAGCGGGTTGGCATTAACTCCTCAAAATGTTCAGTGGGCTAAACTATGCTAGATAAACTGACATGAAATGAGAATTTCATTTCATTAGACTGCTCTTACCCCCAACATAACTGTTCCCTGATTCAAGCAAGGACATTTGTGGGCCGGAGAGTAATAACTTACAAGCTGTCAGACTAGGTCAAACCAATGATCCATCTAGCCCAGGATCCTTTGAAAAAGGCCAGTACCAAGTGATTCAGACTGGGGCACTTCTGTGCACGATTCTCTCTCCCCCTCCCCCCACCCCTCGAAAAGGGCCTGTGCATCATCTGAACACACTAGGGTTGATCGCAGGGTAAATCTTCCATGGGAATAAGTTCTTGGAAAGCTCTTCTTCCCACCAAAGATGGTTGCTTGCCTGTATCTTTTACAAAGGAGTTATGGGGGGTGATGACAGCTATTACACCAGGCAGTATAGCTGAGTATGAGGTCACAGACATATAGAACCCAGGCTGTCCATAAAGTATGTCATGCAAGAAGGGGTGGCGTTGTGACAATTTGTGACAGAGGGGTGGGTGTGGCCCTGGGCTTAATCATCTCCTTATTCATTTTCAATTACATTTCTATGTTTGAAAACTAAAAAGATCTCCCTTACATAGAATCAGTGGGGGGGGTCTACGTTGCTGGTATTAAAAATGTGTGTAGGGGGGATGATTTGTGTCACACGCTTTTTGGAGTGAGGGGGCCGGTCTGTAGTAAAGTGGCAAACTGTGGCAAGTGTTTGTGGGGCGGTTATAATGGCACAAAAAGCCTGGCATAGTTTCTCGCCAACACCCTTGTAGGAGATTTCAACAGGAAATCCCAGGAGGAACAAAGAGGCACCTTCTCCCCAGCAGCCCATCCCCATGGCCTTGTGTGCCCCAGCTGCTCGGAGCTTGAGAGAGGCTCACAGAGCTCGGCAAGCGGCTCTCCTGACTTCCAGGGTCCCGTCGGGAAGGCCTGAGCTATACTCCTACACAGTGACCTGCAGCCCAGGTTGCTGGAGGGGAGCCCCGCAGGGCAGCTGGCTCCACAGGTCCCACATAATCTCCTGGAACTGGGCCTGGTCTCCCCACTGATATGCACCCAGGCCTTCCAGGACACCAACTTCTTCCCTGTGTTGCATGCCTGCCCTAGGTCCCCTGGTGACTTCTCTCCCCGGGGGAAGGCCTCGCCCCTTAGGGAACCCAAAATCATGGGGAAACCCTCTGGATTTTGGGTTTCCCTGAAAGGGACATTTTGGTCAAAATTCAGGTTCATTAGAGCCTTGCACACCCCTAGGCATTAGCTGTGCAGCTTCAGGATTGTGGCACTGGAGAAATTTTTGATATTCTGGCCAAGTACTGGGGCATAATGCAAGCAACTGTGTTCCCAGTGCAGTCTCACAGGCCCCCACATCCCTATCAGCAGTGCCACGGAGATCAGACATTGTGAGGAGTCAGAAAGACTATAGGAAAAATAATGCTGAACTAGGAAACCAACCTGAAAGATTTCCCAACAGGAAAGATTAGACAAAGTGGTGCCTCAAAGAACAGAATAAAAGCATCCAAATAAGAGAACCAAATAAAATTAGTCAATAGGGTTAGGGAAATCTGGGTGAGTGAGGGTCTCACACACTTGTCTTCCACCCTCAAATCCCCTCAGTCACACTGCCCAAGGGCCCCACTAATGTGCACCCCACTCCCCCTGGATGGTTGCTTCCAAAATGTTTGGTAGCATTATTAGTGTAAAGTTCTGGTATGTCTGTTAAACACTAGAACTGCTGAAAGCAAAGTAAGGTTCCCCAACACAGGCTCTAGGACTGTATGACCAAATATTAGGGGTGGGACTTTCGGTTTTGGTTTTAAGTGAAACAGGCCAAAAGTGGCTGTTTTGGGTTAAAATCGAAGGATCTGAAAATTAGGCCCCCTCGGTTCCCAATTTTTTGGTCTTATGTTCCCATTTAAGTCAACGGGAAATCCTCCCATTAACTTCAATGGGAAGAGCCAGACAGGGAAGCCTCCCCCATCTCATTCCCCGGGTCCCACTCCCAGCCCCGGAGGGTGGGGGTGGGGATGGGGATCCATGTCCCTAACACACACACACCACCAGGGCCTAGTTTACACACACACACACACACACACACACACACGCATCCCACCAGGCCCCTAAGTTGCAATGCTTACCTTACCGCTGCCGGTCCGGAGGATGGGTCTGGGCCATTGCCTGGGCCGTCGACTCCACTGCTGGTGGACGGGCCTCCTCTGCTGCTGGTTGGTGGCAGGAGCCAACTCTGCTGCTGTGCCTTCTCCACTGCGGGGAAGCGGAGAAGGCCTGGCCACCTGGCAGTGGAGCCGGCTCATGCCACTAGCCAGCAGCAGAAGAGGCCCAGCCTCCAGCAGTGGAACCAGTAGCCCAGTCAGTGGCCCAGTCGGCAGCCCAGTCCCATTCTCCAGACTGGCGGCGGTAAGGTAAGCAACCTAGGGGTCCGGATGGGTGGGGGTAAAACCAGGCCCCAGTGGATGGGGGTATTGGGGACATGGATCCTCACCCTCTGGGGCCAGGAGTGGGGTGGTGGGGGGCCCGCCCGAGGGATTTATTTCGGTCCTGGATCCCTGGGTTTCAGCCAGGGAACGTTGGTTCTCTTTTCCCATTGAAATCAATAGGAAAATTTCCCATTGACTTCAGTGGGAAAAAGAAGCGAAACCAAGACTTGCTGAAATTCAGGGATCCAATACCAAAATAAAACCGAAACAAAAATTTGGCTCTGTGTCCCACCCCTACCAAATATTAAAGAATAGATTGCAGCAGAAACTATTATTTGAACCGACAGCAGAAAAAAATAGAAATTATTTTTCAGCTTCTGTATATCTGTTAAATAAACACTACTGGATGGTGAAAACAAAGTGAGGTTACCCACAGGTTCCAAGACTGTTGCCCAAATATTAAACAATAGAGTGAAACAGAAACTATTTAAATTGGCTTCAGTAAAAAATAGAAAGAAAAAATCTGTTCAAGTACTAGTGCTGAATAGTGAAAGCAAAGTGAGATTGCCCAAGTTCTATAAAAAAATTGAGTAACGCAGAAATAAAATATTTAAACTGCAGTATTCAGTGCTGTGTGGTGCCCAAAATAAAGTATCCAAATAAGAGGGGGGAAGAAATAGAAAGGAGAGGGAAATCTGGACGGATGAATGGCTCACCCCCTCCCCAAGCCCCATCAGGCAAGGGCTCTATTCTCCCTTTATTTTATTTATTTATTTATTTATTTATTTAATAAATTGTATTCCGCTTCCTCCAGCCCTCTGGCAGCTTGGGGCGGCTCACAAAATAGAGTTCACTATCTCAAAATGAATGCCGCCCCCCTACTTACCCTGCCTGCCACCTTCTCTCTCTTTTGCACTCACCCACTCTAGCTGGCTAAGGATATCTGTCTCAAAATGGCCTCTGCCTCAGTTTATAATAAACTAAGGGCAAAGGGGCACTGCATCGCTCCCACTGTGCCCAGCCAATAGGAAATGTCCCCATCTTCCCCACCCCCCAACTGTTCCCCTTACTTCCCCTACGACAGTTACTATACCCCTCGTGCTAGACAATCCTGCATGTGGAAGAGTGCTGCTGGCCACCTCACCCCCAGCTGGCACTACCTCCTGCCTCCCGTTCATGCCCGAGCAAGTGCAGGGGTCTGAGCTACAGCAACATGCACACGTGCGAGCACTGGGAAGCCAGCAGGGCTGAGGATGCCTGTGACCGATAGGCTAGGCTTTTACCCCACGGGCTTCCAGGATTGAGCCTGATGGGGCGCTTGTTCCCCTTTGCTCTCTGGAGGGAGTCGAGGGGAAAGAGGAGTAACCCTCAGCCCCCGTTGAGACCCACCTTCCGTGGACCCCTGCCCGACCCTCCCCGAGCCCTCCCCCGCGTCCTCACTCCCTTTCCGGGAGTTCAGTGCCTGGAGCCACGTTATGTCACGTGACTCTTCAGTCCTCCCTCTGTCCTGAATCCTCCCCGCACTTGGGAACCCCTTCCTGAGTCCACTTCCCTGATGCCGGACCCGGTGAGAATATCCCTCGCCACCTCCAAGGCGCCTCAGGTCTTGGTCAGGCCTCTCCATCCTGGCCTTCCTTGCTGCTGCTGCCGCCGCCGAGGTTAGGCTCTGCCGCGTAGCCGGGTCTGGGTTTGGATTCACCTGGTCCGCTCTGGGAATTCCCTGGGGCGTGCCACCCAGCTCCTCGCGCTCTGCCCCGTTTTGCTCTCCCCGGGCCTCTTTGAGGGGCAGGCCCTGCCCCTTCCGTGCGTCGGGTTCGCTCTCCTGGTGGTGCGGCGGCGCCGGCCCAGCTGATAGCGACCGCTACGGCATGACAATCAGTGGGATCTCCTCCGTGCTCCACCGACCCGGTGTGCTGTCCGGATCTGGTAACTTTGTGTGCTACAATGCTCCTGGCCCAGGATTCCGAAATCCAGGAGGTGAGTGTCAAAATTTCGGAGTCCACCAAAAGGGCTTTTTTCTACAAAAATCGTGTTTGTTAAGACACGAATTGCACACCTCTAGTATAGGCCTAGGGAAAGGGGTGAGGGTGGGGGGGACAACTCTAGCAGCAGCTACAGTCAGTCCCACACAGGAAGAGGGGGTAGTATGACCATGCGATGAGAGTCCCATCCTCCAGCTGCTGTCACTTTTTTCAGGGCCCCTGCCTCCAGCCCAGGGAAGTGCACTTTGGAAATGGCCACAGCTCCTGTGGGGCCCTAAATACCATTGTATTTGAGGAGCCACTGGGAGGGTGCCCTGCCACTACTGCTCTGGAGAGTCAGGGTGGGAAGGCACAGTGGAGGACCTACGGTGAGGCCTGCAAAAGTGCAAGGCTAGGACCAGGACCCCTATGGTCCCTGCCTAAGGCCACCCCTGAATACACACATGCACGCACACGCATGTGCATCTTTACAGTAAAACATCATTAGATGATTCAGTTCTAAATCTCAGTGGAGTTAGTAAGATTGATATTTAATTGTCCTCATATTCTTCAACTTCATTCAACATACCAAGTGTTCATGAGCAACTATAATTGTCTACAGCTAAAAAGTGACAAATTTAATCACATTGTAATAGGATATTAACAGAGGGAGTTGCATAATCACCTGTTTATTAGAGCGTTGCTGTCTTCTGTGTTCAGAATTTGCTTTGCAGACCTTTACCTGGAAATGCACATACGAATGCTGCTCTTCAGCTGATTAGGGGACTGGTATTTTATTATGAGAGCCAGGAGTGTTTTATTTAATATCCAATCAAGAGAACTTCTTAGTGCATTTTAAATGTAATAAATTCAAAACCTGCAATTCAGATTAGAAAATTGTCATCTCTTTTCTTTTATGCAGTACCCATAATAGGAGTGATGAGCTGAACTTGCCATTAATGAAGACTTTTGGTTGTCTGCAGTAATTGGCACTGACAGACCAAATGTGCACCTGGGTCATCCTTAAGAACCCTTTGTCACAGCTCAACACAGTGGATCATGTAGGACTAACAAGCAGATGCGTTTTAAAAACCACCGTACCGCCTGCTATTTTCCCCATAAATATAACTCTGTAAAATTCATTCACAGCAGGAAGCTGCAAGACTGTATGATCTGTCCAATTTACTGGCAGCAAGTTTTGTTTTCAGGAGTTAGGGAGTCAATGGATTTATTTCACCAAGTTTTTTTTAATAGACATGTAACATATGGTTTCTATTGTACTAATATTTATATCTCCCAAATTGCTCAAGATTAACTGACATTGTGCATTTTTACACACACATTAAAGTTCTGGATTTTTCAATCTTCTGGGGGTGAAAACTGACATGACGCTAACCACCCTTTAACCACCCTTGGTGGTTATTTATGCATGTTGCAGGGCTGCATAAGGCACCAATACAACCCTGCAACATGCATAAATAACCACCAAGGGTGATTAAAGGGTGGTTAACATCGTGTCTGTTTTCACCCTGGGTTTACAAGTCCACAGGTAAGTTCCGGATTCATTTTTCACACTCACGCTACCCTGAGGCAGTTCCTGGATGCATTCTTCACACAAACACTGCCCTGAGGCAGCCTAAAGTAGCCACAACTGTAGATGTGACAGACTGTCATGGAAATCAAGCAAAGCAGTTTACCAGAAGAACCTTTTACACACAAAAGTTCTGGGAGAAGTTCTACGCAGAAGTTCAAAGATCCAGATGTTTAAGATCTGGGTGAGTGATTTAGACACACAGAAAGTTCAGGATGTAACAGCAAACATCCAGGAGAAATGTGTGCATAAAAACACCCATTGTTCTTTTGTGACCATACATGAATCTGATTAATAGATATTTCTGTCGTCTTCATTCTTTCAATAGTATATTTATATTTTCTGGCCCATGAAATGCATAGAGATTTAACTTAGTATTAACACGGCTGCTTCAAACACCAGATTCTAAAGAATGTTTGACAGTGTTTCTTTAACTACAGTATAAACAACTGCAAAGTTACAGCAACAAATCAGGGTTTTGTGGTCCATTGCTGCTCCCATCAGGTCTTCTTTCTAGCAGCATGTGCATGTATACAGGAACAAGACAATGCACGCGTGCACATGCACAATTTTGACTTCTGCACATTTACTCTGCATCAGATTCACCAATACACCCACAACATACAAATGAATAATTCTGCTTTAGGTGCTTAACAGAAATATTGTTAAATCATAAGCCCTAATCAGCATCTGAAACTATGACCATTTCTTTTTATGCTAATAAAACTTTAGAACAAAGAAACCATTTATTATTTTACACTGTATATTTCTGACACTTCTTTCTTGATGCTAAAACCAAGTCAAGTTTCCTCCAGGGGGAAGTTTTTTCATCTGAGTTATGAGTCTTTGAAAATGAATATTTATAATGGAAATGTTTACATAGTGTTAGCTAGCCCTTATAATAACCTCTTTAATTTCCTTCACTTTCCTGCTTACAAATGTCTTTTTTCAACATGCTGCTCTATTGTTGTAGACATTTTAATACAGGCTTTCAGAAAAACACAAATATATTTTTCCAGCTAAAAGTTCACTTGTAGGCATCGGAAGCAGAAAAATTGTTTTGAATAGTACACTTCAAATTATTAATGTAGCAGAAAGTTGTCAGAGGTACAATGGAAGTTTCACATAACTAAATAAAGAAGGTTCTTCTTTGAGGATCTCTGCGATTCTCACTTTTGGGATTCACTTCCTGCTCCGCAGGTACCGGAAAACCTTTCTGTCAGCAGTATCCAGGCAGAATTTGCCTGGAAAAGACTATAACATGGTGAGGGCGCTGCCCCTCCAACCCCCTCCCGTCCCTAGAAAAGTGCGGGCTCCTGTCACGTGGGACAGGCCGATATAAATAGGGGGAGGAGCCCTCACCGCCTCAGTTCCTTCCAACCGCGTGGCGTTGGAAGACCTTTCAACGCTAGTCAGCGTTGGTGTCAGGCTCCGGGGTACGGAGCCGTGGGGGAAACCAAGGCGGGAGAAGGAAGGCCAGAACTATCAGACTCCAGGGGACGGAGCCGGGGAGGGGGAAACAAGGTAGGAGGAATCAAGGCCCAGGCACAGGGGGGGAAAGGGTGGCCCCAAGGCGACCCTCTGAAACCTCTCAGTCGCTCTCTTGCACCGAAGAGATTATGTACTCAGCAGCGTTACCAGGCACGCTGGGCTAAGAAGGTACGCGACTCATCATCGAGGTCAGGGTCCAGAGCCAAGGGTGGAACCCACCACAGGGAAGTTGGCGGGTTAACCAATACCCTGGAAGCACAGGGAAACTCAGCAGAAACTCACACGGATCAAGGGGAAGGGACTAAGCATAGGCTCACACAGAGCAGGGGGAAGGGACTAAGCAGAAGCTCACACGGAGCAAGGGGACGGAACTAAGCATAAGCTCACACGGAGCAGGGGGACAGAACTAAGCATAAGCTCACATGGAGCAGGGGGAAGGGACTAAGCATGAGCTCACACAGAGCAGGGGGAAGGGACTAAGCATGAGCTCACACAGAGCAGGGGGAAGGGACTAAGCATAAGCTCACGCGGAGCAAGGGGGACAAGCAAACATGGGTGACGCACAAGACAGAGGGAACAAGCAAGCATGGGGTACGCACAAGATAAGACAGGGGGAACAAGCAAGCAAGGGGAATGCACAAGACAAGGGGGACAAGCAAACATGTGGCAAGCACAAGATAAGACGGGGAACAAGCAAGCAAGAGGAATGCACAAGACGGGGAACAAGCAAGCAAGGAGAATGCACAAGACGGGGAACAAGCAAGCAAGGGGAATGCACAACACGGGGGAAACAAGCAAGCAAGGGGAATGCACAACATGGGAAACAAGCAAGCAAGGGGAATGCACACGACAGGGAGGAAACAAGCAAGCAAGGGGCACACACAAGAATCACACACACAACATACAGCACAAGTACTCCTCAAGTATAACAAACAGGAATGGGAAGGGGGTAAGAGACATTGCTCCACCAGCTTCCTGTGGCCACACCAAGGCTTAAATACTTCCTGTGGCCAATCAGGAAGCTGGGCGGCAGGGCTAAAGTAACTGGCTACAGCTGGGAGGGGGCATGACACACACAGGGAGCAAGCACACAAGGGAGACAGAAGGGGGAAAAGCCAACACCCTCTCAAGCCCACCAGGTGGCGCAGGGCGCTGGAGAGCCTATCCAGCACCCCAAGGGTTCAAGACCCAGCCCTGACAGTTGGTCAGTAGTAAAAGAAGAATAAAAAGAACAGAGAGTGCAGCCCTTGCCTACAGGGTCTCACCCCTGGGCACGAATTGCCCTTCGGGGAATCTGGGAATGCCCAAACAGCCGGGCTTTAAGAGGTGTAGCTCCTGTCCCGCGATGCTGTCTGTCAGCGATCAGCACGCCCGCTGTTTAGCCTGCCTTGGCGAGGCACATAACACCCAGACCTGTAAAACCTACTCGGTGCTGTCTAACAGGGCAAAAGGGGCCAGAGCGCTGCACTTGCAGGACTTGCTCACAAAAAGGGCTTTGGAGGGTGGAGAAGAGGGGCCTCTCAGGCTCCCCACCCGGCACTCCACAACACCGATGGAATCGACGCAGAGGGCACCGACAGAACTGGCGCAACCCGGGCCCGAGGGATGCTGGACGGCTCCAAGACCCACACCAATGGAGAGCCCCCGGACGCCCGGTACCACACGCCCAGTAGAGGGCAGTACAGAGGCCCCCCGCGCCCATAGCTGCGCCCGTTCCTCGGAACAGGGTGCCAGACGCGCAGAAGGGGAGAAGAGGAAAAAGAAGAAGACGAGCTCCAAGGAGCTGCTGGAGCAATTAGGCACAGGGGACCCGGCTGCTCCCCAGATGCAACAAGCATGGGGCGACCGACCCCAGTCAGGACCAACGGGTATGACACCTCAAATGCTCCCCCCGCATCAGACGGCACCGCCCACAGCGCTCCCCCCACAGCAGACGGCACCGCCCACACCGACGCTTCTGCCTCTTCTACTTACCCTCCCAACGTCAGCACCCATTGAGGCGCGACCCCAGGCGCACAGACGGTACCGTTCAAAGTCCAGATCGCCACAGTACCAGGACGAACGCACCACCCCGCTGTGGTTCCACAGGGAACGTAGATCCAGATCACCATGTTTCTGCTGTTCCCCCTGCAACCCTAGGGATAGACATCTCGAGTATACATGCTCACATGGATACAGCTACCGTTCTCGCAGTCCCCCGCCTTACATGCATCGGATGGACTTTGACGCCCTAGCACGTTCCAGGCTGGAGCATCCATATGTGCCCCCCCCCCAAGGACTGCACCGACGGCGATGGTCTCTCGTCCGCCACCATCGGATACGGGCTCGGTACCGATGCAAGTGAATACCGGTGCACCAGACACCGGACATAAAGCGTTGGAACCACTCGCAATAATGGAGACTCAGCCACAGGCAGAAAGGTTAGCACCCTCCGGGGCGACGGACCTATTGACCTCACTTCTTGGGAACCAGAGGGAGGAGCTGAGACAGACGGTACCGTTGGTACCAAGGCCGGCCACAATAGCTTCATCGGGGAGATCTGCTTCCAGATCATCGTCTTCATCATCACCTTCTCTAGAGGAGGATGAAACAATTTCCCCCCCTCCACCTGATGCCATATCAGATCAGAACCCTTCCCTCGCCACCAAGGATTCTAAAGCTTTCCAGGGGATTCTAAGGAGAATGGCCACCTCCCTCCCCAAACTGCCCACTGGAGTGGTCAAGAAATCCCAGACTGGACCCATATTTGGGATCTTAGGAGCAGGTGAATCAGGGCATATAATGCTGCCAGTGCTAGAGCAGTTACTGGAGCCTGCCTCTACCATATGGAGCAAACCCGCCTCTGTGACTCCCACTAATAAGTTGGCGGACTCGCTCTATGCAGTCCCCAAGGAAGGGGCACAGATCTTTCATAAACACCCGCCCCCAACTCCTTAGTAATAGCTGCAGCATCTCTGAAGCCTAGAGCAGGAGGGGTGCAGACATCCCCATCGGACAGGGAGGGGAGGAGACTAGATGTCTTGGAATAGAAGATGTTCTCTTCAGACTCCCTATCTTTTAGGATAGCCAACTATGCATCAGCAATGAGTGGCTATCAACACTGGCTGTGATCCCAACTCAGCAGTACCACAGACCCTAACCAGATTGCGGCTATCCAGAAAGAAGGGTTACAAATGGCTCAGTTTCAACTGACAGTGAACATGCACATAGCAGAGGCATGGCTTCCGCTATAGCACTGTGCAGACACGCATGGCTTTGCTCCACAGGGAGTGAGGATATTCCCATATCTGGACGACGGTTACTGGCAGTGGCTTCGCAACACGCCCTGCACGAACACTTGGAAATGACAACAGAGTTACTCAAGGACTTAGGCTTCTTGATCAACCTCCCCAAATCACATCTATGCCCCTCTCAGCGCATACTGTTTATAGGGGCAGTACTGGATACCCGTCGAACAAAGGCATATTTACCAACAGACAGATTCTTAGCCATAAGGGAAGCTCTGGAGGCGCTCTTAACACAACCAACTGATCTTCAGTCCGCTACTTTCTTCATCTGCAGGGACTTATGGCATCCATCACCATGGTGATGCCTTACGCTCGCCTCCACATCAGACCACTCCAACAATGGTTGGCTCGCAATTGTACCCCTTCGATACAGCCGCTCAACATGAAGTTGACGCTACCTCTGGGGGTCCACAAGAGTCTACAGTGGTGGGGAGATGCAGAACAAGTTCTCAAAGGGATGCCCTTCGACCTTCCGGATAGCCATGCATCCATCATCACTTCAGATGCTTCTCTGACGGGATAGGGTGCTCACATGGGAGACATCCAGGTACACGGCCTATGGTCCGCAGAAGAGACAAAGTTACACATAAATATGCTGGAACTCAGAGCCATACGTTGGGCTCTGAAGGCCCTTCTACATCATATCAAAGGAAGAAATATTCTGATTGTAACAGACAACACCACAACGATGTGGTATGTGAACAAGCAGGGTGGCGCGAGGTCCAGACACCTGTCCATAGAAGCAGAAGCCATCTGGCATTGGTGCATAACACAAGGGATACACATACAAGCTGTTCATCTGGCAGGCCAGGACAATTCAATAGCGGACGTTCTCAGCCGCAAGATGTCAGACCAGCACAAGTGGTCCATAAACATAGAGGTCTTGCAGGATATCTTCGTGGAATGGGGGACACAGGTGATAGTCCTGTTCGTGTCACAAGACAAGGCGAAGCTGCCAGAATACTGCAGCCGCGCAGGGGTGGCCCCGGGATCAATCTCGGATGCCTTTGCAATATCCTGACATGGGAGCTTCCTTTATGCTTTACCCCCGATCCCACTACTACACAGAGTACTAGGCAAGGCCAGGACAAACAAAGCTTGCATGATCCTGATTGCACCCAATTGGCCTCGTCAAATATGGTTCCAAACACTTCAGATGATGGCTTCAGGTGTCAAGATCCTGCCCCTTATACCAGACCTGCTGTCATGAGCTCGAGGGACGATTCTGCACCACGATGTACAGATGCTCCACCTCTCCGCTTGGCTAATCCTGATCTCGTGAGAAATGCAGCGCCTGAAGTTTCTGAGATCCTTCTGAATTCCCGGAGGCTTTCTACGCGAAGGTGCTACGAGGCAAAGTGGTTACGTTTATTGAAATGGTGTGAAACACAAGCTATCTCCCTACGCAATCTTACTATGAACCACGTGTTCATGTACCTGTTATCCTTGCAGAGGTCGTGTCTGGCTGTTTCATCCATAAAAGTTCATCTAGCGGCGTTGTCGTGACGCCTGCAGTCAGAGGGTCAGGAAACTTTGTTCTCTCATTGATTGATGAGATCATTCTGGAAGGGATTAATGAACACTTTTCCACCAAGGTCCCAGCCGACCCCCCAGTGGGACCTGAATCTGGTGTTATCAAAACTGATGGGATGTCCCTTTGAACCCATGTTCTCATGTACCATGGAAAATCTAACAATTAAGATTGCTTTCTTGGTAGCGATCACTTCAGCAAGAAGAGTGAGTGAGCTGACTGCCCTCAGAGCTTCACCTCCTTATACTCTATTCCATAGGGATAAGGTTGACTTGAGAACTGACCCAACTTTCGTACCTAAGGTAGTTTCACCTTTTCATCTGAATCAAACGATCTCATTACCAGTGTTTTTCCCAAAGCCCAATGCTTCTCACAGAGAACGAGCGCTCCACACCTTGGATGTCAAAAGGGCACTTGCCTTCTACATTGAAAGAACTAGGAATATTAGAGCTTGCGACCCCTTGTTTATTTCTTATGGAGGACAAAAAATTGGAGTCAAAATCTCTTCACAACGACTATCCAAATGGATTACTCTATGCATAAGGAGTTGTTATGAGCAGGGCCCCGAGCAAAACGCGCTGCCGCGATTCGCGGTTTTTGCGCAGAATCCTGCCTTAGGCAGGATTAGCGCAGAAACCAGGGAAATCCCCACGGATTTCCCTTTCACTGCAGGTGAATCAGGGGCTTGCTTTGACTCACCGGCAGTGAGCAATAAAGCAAGCCCCTGATTGGCTCACTGGTAGTGAGCCCCTGATTGGCTCACCGGTGAGCCAATCAGTGGCTTGCATGACCCAAGGAAAAAAGTTTGCGTCAGCCATTTTCCTCTCTTAGCTGCCGCCGCCGCCTCCTCTCCAGCCTCAGGGACTCAGATAAGTTTACCTGCTCTTTCTTTCATGCGGTGGGGGGCCCTGCGTGCTCTGCCTTTCATGGGGGGGGAGCCTGCGTTCTCTGCCTTTCATGCTGGGGGGGGCTGCGTTTGGAGGGGAGGTTAGGAGCCTGTCTCTTATACACATCTAGATGTGTATAAGAGACAGGCTCACCGGTGAGCCAATCAGTGGCTTGCATGACCCAAGGAAAAAAGTTTGCGTCAGCCATTTTCCTCTCTTAGCTGCCGCCGCCGCCTCCTCTCCAGCCTCAGGGACTCAGATAAGTTTACCTGCTCTTTCTTTCATGCGGTGGGGGGCCCTGCGTGCTCTGCCTTTCATGCGGGGGCGCCCTGCGCGCTCTGCCTTTCATGCGTGGGGGGGAGCCTGCGCACTCTGCCTTTCATGGGGGGGGAGCCTGCGTACTCTGCCTTTCATGCTGGGGGGGGCTGCGTTTGGAGGGGAGGTTAGGAGCTGTGCCCTCTGCTTTGGCATGTGTTGGGTGGGGGGGGAGATGCCTGATATTTGAAATACCCATACACAGAAAAAATTATAAGCAGACTTTTTTATTCATTGGTACAAGGAAATGGATCGCCATCTGATAGTTTTAATTTTACTAGACTTGTTTTGTAACTTTGTTGGTCGCAGAATTTTCAATTTGGGGTCGCAGAATTTTCAATTTGGGGTCGCAGAATTTTCAATTTGGGGTCGCAGAATTTTGGGGGGGAAATTGCAGAAGAACTGGGCCCTGGTTATGAGCTAGCTCACAAGACCTCACCCCTGGGTATAAGAGCATACTCTACCAGGGCTACTGCTACGTCCATTGCCAAACTTTACGGGATACCTATCTCTGACATACGTAGAGCGGCCACATGGGCTTCAGTGCATACCTTTATGAAGCACTATTCTTTGGACCTCGCTGCCAGGTCGGACTCCCAGGTGGGAAAGGCGGTTCTGAACTCGCTTTTTGGTTAACATTCTTGACTCCCTCCTCCTAGAGGTAAAGTGATAAACTGCTTATTACTCTCCCAAGAGTGAGAATCGAGGAGATCCTCGAGGAAGAAATAGAGGTTACTTACCAGTAACTCTGTTCTTCGAGAGAGTTCCGCATAGTCTCACATCCCACCCTCCTTCCCCTCAGTCTCAGTTGACATGTCTAGGTCTTCCGGACTGGGGTTGGAAGGAACAGAGGCGGTGAGGGCTCCTCCCCCTATTTATACCATCCCGTCCCACATGACGGGAGCCAGCGCTTTTCTAGGGACAGGAGGGGGTTGGAGGGGCACAGCCCTCACCATATTATAGTCTTTTCCAGGCAAATTCTGCCTGTATACTGCTGACAGAAAGGTTTTCCGGTACCTGCGGAGCAGGAAGTTAATCCCAAGAGTGAGAATACGCGGAGCTCTCTCGAAGAACAGAGTTACTGGTAAGTAACCTCCATTTTTGATACCATGGTTCTGCCCTCCAGATGGAAATTATCATTTTAAATTTTTCACAGTGAAAGTGGAAAAATTGTGTGAACTCTACAGTATCTACACCGATATTTCCAATTCAGGATACAGTGTCTTTCTTTCACAACTTAGATACCAAGCCTGCTGTCGTGCCAGATTCCATGTCAATTGATTATATTTTGACCATGTAAAGTCACCTTTCATTTTCATCTGGTTTTGATGTTTTCCTTCAGTGCTGTAAACACTTATCCACATGCTTAACATTACTACTGTTGGTTTTGGAAGTCAAGTGAACAGTCTTAGCACTCTCAGCATGGATGTTTACAATTTTGTACGGCTCTTGATGTGCCCCTGATTTTGTCTGACTTGCACTTGTAAACAACTGTCCAGTGTCCAACTAATTGATTGACGTCCTGGCTGGCGAACACTGCAATAATTTGGGTTTCATGAAAGAAGGTACATGGACTCTCTTGGTGGAGGACTACTGCATAACTGTCAATCAGAAGGAAGTTTAATGGTAGAAGAGACTTTAAAAGAGTGAGGAAATATAGCTGTCAAGAAAACACTAGGTCATGGGACCTTGCCGATGCACCGAAGGAGACAGGACACAATTGCTGGGATTTTAACGGCCGCACTGTTTATTCAACCAAATACAATTAGAATCAGGTGTGGGTAATCACCTAGTGCAATATGGGTCCAGTACCTGAACTTTAACCACAAACAGTAACCATGGGGTGGTTCCAATATACCCTCGGTTACCACCCCAATTGCATATAACATCTCCCCCTCTCAGTGGCTCCTGCCACAGGTGAGGGGGACCAAATCCTTCCTAACTTGAGTAAGGTTGAGGGTGCCTGCTGACGGGGGACCATACTTGTCCCTACTGCCTCGCTCAACGCCTGTCCCAGGGAGGCTGCCCTGCTGCTCGCTATACCCTGCTTTTCGGCAGGTGGGCCTCCCCATCTCTTACAGAGATGACTCTTGCTTCTAACATGTCTACCCTATTCTAACCTACGGTACTGGACCCCTGCCAGAGTGCGACAGTAATTGAGAACAGTACAACAACACCCCAAAATTCTAAGGGACAACCAATTAGCCGAATACCCAGCACTGCAAGGAAGATGAAAAACGAGAAGCCATGTATTTGGGTGAGATTATGGTTCCCAAAAAAATTCCTTCCTAGCCCCAAATTTGGCAACCGGTACTAAACCCACAGTGCAGGGAAGAGAGTGTGGGTGCCGCTCGTTGAACACTCCGGACCACAAGTGGGGCCGGAGCTGCATCCCTCAGCTAAGACGTGGGTCCGCCCCTTGGGCGGGGCCCACATGACTACCTCAGCCAATCGCGGCCGGCGGGGTTGCCTAGCAACCCCAGCCGGGCTGCTGCAAGAGCTGCCGCCACACTCTTTTTCCCACCCTGTGACCGCTTGCAACCCCAAGGCGGGAAACCCCTAACTGCCCTGCCCCCTCTCCTAATGCGGGCACGGCAAGGGGCCTTCTGCCACCCCACCCCCCTTCAAGAAGGGTGGGGGGAGGCGGAGGCAATTAAGTGATCCCCTATCGGGGCGGACACCATTGAATACCCTCCACCCACCGGAGGGGGCAGCCAGTGGCTCCCCTCCGGCAGCTGGGCAACAGCAGTACAGCTGCTTCGTGGCAGGGGAGTTACGGCCAGCGAGGCCCAGACCTGGAGCGCCTGCCCTTCGAGGAGCACAGCCCCTGGCCCCAGCGCCTGGACCGGCCCTGTCCTTAGTGATCCCACTATACTGCTGGCACCGGGTGAAGGCACGGGAGGAGCGGACACCGGAACCCAGGTCCCATTCCACCATAACAACTGGGGCCTGCCAGCCACCCCCACCTGGTGGGAGGTGCTTGCTGCTCTACTGGCCCCCATAGCTGGATGCGTGGCTGCAGCTGCCACCTGGGGGGACGCCACCAGACCCCCGCTGTCCGTCCCCCATAGTTGGGCCCCGCCTCACCTGGACCAAAGGCTGCCACTACCGCCGTACCATGCTGTGCTCCTCGCTGCTGGGTCGAGGCCTGCAAGGCGCTAGCTGCCACTACCGCCCACCCCCGCTGTGCTCCTCGCTGCTGGGCGCATTGTTGGGTCAAGGCCTGCAAGGTGTTCTCGATCCACGCCACCCTCTGCCGTAGACCGTCCCCATCCTCATCCCCTGGGTCCACGGCTGCCGGTGCAGCCCCTGCGAGGAGAAAGAGGGGAAGGGTCTCCCCAGCCCTGCCAATGGGCCAGCCCGGCTGTCTGTGGCCACCCAGCTTGGGCCCCAGTCGGGGGTGTGGACCCATGGTCAGCCATGGGCGCCCAGAAATTCCCTGGGGCTGGCAAAGCCGCGGAAAGCAGTGGGAGGTGGGACCCACCCCAGGCTTCCCCCCCCCCCAAGGATCTCCGGCAATATCCATCATTGCCGAGAGGGGAGGCTGTGTTGGGGTCTCTACAGGCCCCATGGATCCACCCCATGGGGGCGGGGTGCCCCTGCACGGCGGGGCTTCCCCCCCCATGCTCCCCTGTTCACTAAATCGAGCTGGGGGGTTGATCGTGCACTCACCCCTATGCAGGGGGGGGTGCAGATGGCCCTGGCTCTGGCCCACTGACACCCCCGGTCTGTTCCTCATGGGGTATTTGGTGAGGGGGCTGGTCGGGGGCCCGCGTGAGCTCCCTCAGGAGGGCCTCACATCCTTGCAGCCTCATCCTCAGGGGAATCCCATTTGCCTCATCTGCCTGCCCCACTGGCAAGGGGGGCACAAATCCTGGCGCACAGGGCCAGCCAGAGGCTCTCCGCCCTCCTCCGGTTGCCCTGTGCTGGGGGGGGTGGCTATGGGGAAGCTGTCGCTTGTTGGCCGCCGCCACGGCTCCCTTCTTCCTAACCCTTCCCATCCTCACCAACCGTGATGCTCACCCCGCTGAGCTTTGTCCACTGCTCAGGCCCTGTCGCGTGGGTGAAGGGAAGGGAAAGCTGCCGCTCATTGAAGGCTCCGGACCACAAGTGGGTCCAGAGCTGCATCCCTCAGCTAAGACGTGGGCCTGCCCCTCATGCGGGGCCCACATGACAACCCCATCGGCCACGATTGGTTGAGGTAATCTAGCAACCCCAGCTGGGCCTCTGCAAGAGCTGCCACCGTGCTCTTTTTCCCGCCCTGGGGCCGCTTGCAGCCCCGAGGCAGGAAACCCCCAACTGCCCTGCCCCTTCTCCTAATGCGGGCGCGGCAAGGGGCCTTCTGCCGCCCCACCCCCTTCAAAAAGGGGGGTGGGGGAGGCGGAGGCAATTCTGTGTTCTAAAGGAGCTGTCTGAATCCTCACTTTCAGTTTGGCTTTATGAGCTAACAGAAAATTGAGCAGTCATTGTGATGATGCCGCTTGTCCCCTCATTCCCTGAGAGAAAGGAAGTTCAATTAAGTAACAAAACGTATATTTCTTTTCTAAGAAAATAAATGCAACTTTTCTGCAGTTTCTCTTCTATGCAGTTACATGTCGAAATGAAGGCTTTGTAGAGGATTGCCTCTGTCATTCCTAAATCTCATTTCTGGATAAATGTGCTCATTTAGTATTTTCTTCCTGAGACATATTTCCAAGCTGCATAATTAGTGTGGTTTGCCCCATTGACACGATAGCTTTACTGGCAGTGCAGGTCTAACACAAAATAAAAAGAAATGGCATACAAAGCCTAGTGCAACGCTTTCCACTTAGATCTTGTTCTCACAAACATTTGTTTGGTGGTAACTACTTTCTAACTCATTTAACCCACCCACTCCCCTCCTCTGTGTTCACAGGAGTTAAAATGAGAATCAAAGAGGGTACTTACCTCTCCAAATAGTTAAAGTGAAAAGGAAGCTCCTACTTTAGGGGCTACACTTGTGTGTATCTTTCAGGAGAATTTCTTCCCCTGGCATAATTTTCTGTTGGACCAGTAGCCCTCAATATTTCCTCCTTCCCCAATACCCTCACCCCTTTGCACAGCACTTGTGCCTCGCTGACTTCTGGTTATTCCAGCTCTCTTTGATGGACGTTTTCTGAGAGTTTTCAATCAGGAAAGGAAAAGCTGTTTCCCCTGCTTATGGGAACAGAGGCCAGAGTAACTCCTCCAGAATAATTACTCTTATCAAGTATGTTCATGAGAACAAGCTCTTAGACGTGATGAAAATGATGCTTAGTCCCCATTAGTAGAGCATAATGACATGCTAATAGATAGTATTGTCATTCAAATTTCATTGTTTTGTTGCAGTTTCCTTTAGGTTAGTAGGAAAATTGCCCTGCAAAGACAGCATAGCCATATTTCTTATAGACAGTGGGCACAACCCAGCTCCCATTGATTTGTATGGAGCTGAATTGCACCCTATAAGTTTAATTCACTATAAGCTATAGTGTCTGTAGTAGGGTATAATAGTAGACCCTGCTGGAGGAATTCCTCCCAGCTTTAGCTCACCATGGTTAATGGTGAAGGAGCTGTCCTAGCTGAGGCTAGTTAAGGTATGGATGTAGCTATGTAGGCTTTCCTGATACAGGACAGAGGAGACTTTGAGGGAAGTCTTCACCCTGCTACCTGAGCTGAGAGTAGCCAGAAGATTTTGCCTGGGGACAGAAACCCTGTTTGGACTTCAATGTTTGGTCTGTGTCTCATTACTAAATGGGTCCTGAATTAATGGGAACCCTTAAGCCAAACTGTGTCACACAGTACTGTGCTCTCTGGGAGTTGGTGAATATAGCCGCTAGCCCATAGTGTATTTCACATATCATTTTATGTATTTTTATTGTTCCATGACTTTTAGGAGACATCAGTTAATATTAGGACTATCAAGCTAACATATAAATAAATTAGTGGATCAAAGTCATGACTTAAAGAATAAGATTTCCTTTGTGGTGAGTAGTTTATTGGTCCCAAAATAAATTTGAGTTGCAAATTCTCAAACATAGTTTTCTTCCTTGTACTTCTGCTCTAACTCTTATTGGCTATGTTTATGAGAAACGTGTGAATGGCCTAGGCATTTAAACTTTTAAACCTGCCCAAATTTTAAAAGTATCCCACTTGAACATTCAACTCACAAACATTGACTACATCAATTCACGCCATATTCCTTAGGCAAATGTAAGAAACAAATGTCCAAAGCAAGTTATATTGCTGAATTAAAGACAAATATAATTTTTACCACCTGATATGCTGGTTCCAATGCAAAGTAAAGAACTACTGTTGGGTAATAGAAATTAGAGATATAAAAGACCAATCATATTGCCTTATCCATCCTGCCCTAAGCCGTAATGGAAAGGGTGGGATAAAATGTGAACAAACAAATACATTCTGCAATTCTTTAACAAAAGCCTTCATTGTAAAGGAGCTGCTAAAATTGATCTAAATTGCCTTGTCCCTCTTCTGTGTCTCTGATTCTACATTGCAGATCAGTACTGCAAACCAAAGGGATCAGTTTCTTCAGCTTCTCAAGCTGGAGACATATTAGACACAACAAAGTTCTGGGGATAAAATAACTTTCATATATTTCAAAGTCCTCTATTATCAGGTTCAGATAGTTCATATAGAATGATTATAAGTTACTTAGGGAAAGCATCACTTTTGTTGTGAACTGATTATTATAATCCTTGAGACAAACAGCTTTGTAAGAAAAAAGAGCCAGACATTTACTGTAGGAATAAGAGTAGATTTCACTGTTACATTAACTGGAATAAATTTACAAAGGTTTCACTGATTACCAGCTGAGGTCAGAAAGAAATTTCCCTTCATGGTCTAAAATTGCACAATTGGCTGGATGTATTATGTATGAGGTTGTCCACAGAGCATGTCATGCTTCCTTAGCTGTATTTTGAACCATGCGTCTCCTTTATCATGGTTTGTCACACTAGTTCGTACCCATCATAAAAACTATGGGTAAAAATAGACATAACAGTGGTCCACCTAGGGCCACTTTGGCCCTCAAGCCACCAGCACATCTGTTGTGGTGCCATCAGATGTTGGCCCACTTCTGCCCGGTAGGCAGCTAACGTGGGCTGTGTTCTCAGAAAATCTCTGAGATCACAGTCTGGACTAAGGGCTGCCAATGCAAGCCAGCATGTCTGTTCTGGCCCACCTTACCTGCCACAGGGCGGGTGCCAACATGGCCAGCCACCATGGCTGCCCATCATTGTCCACCATGACTTTCCATCATGGTGGGGGCCAGGCTGTTGGGAACAGGGTGGGGGCCGGGTCGCCCACCCGCACATTTGTTGTGCACCCGGCCCTACCCAGGCCATGCAGGTGACAGGACGGCTCTCCTGCCATGAGCATGTGTGTCGGTGCGGCTGTGGTTTCCTGGGTCAGGCCTGGGAGCTGCCACGCCAGCTGCACGTCTGTTTTTACCCTATGGTAGATTAATCATATCCCTTAACCTCCCAACACACATTGTTAATACCTCTTCGGATACCTATATTCATTGCGTTTTTCCCGTTGCTGCCAATGGAGGAAATATGATGAACTTGGGTCTCTGCCTGTAATGTAGACAGCTATTACTCTAAGAAATATCTTTTTATTTCTCAACAATGTTTATTGAAAAACAAGTGATTAGCAACCTTTTTCACTTTCCAAAACTTTGTGTGGCCTTAGCAGACAATTGTTGTGGAGAAGAGGGAAGATAGATCCACTCCAGTATGCATGACATGAGAGCCATGAGTGGTGTAGTGGATAAGGTGCTGGATGTGGACCTGGGAGACCAGGGTCCAAATCTCACCCCAGCCAATGAATTCACTGGGTGACAGGAGCAGTGTGCCTGTAGGAACGCCAGGGACAGTGCCCCTCCCGCCCCCAAAGGACTCACACTGGGCTGAGCAAGCTGACCCACTCATCTCTCAGAGAAGCACAGTGCACATCTTTAAAGACTGGCTGCTGTTGTCGCTGCTCAGTTTTCCGGCAGGCCCCACCGCCTAGTGCATCGCACTTCCAGTCTGGGGTAGGCGCTCGGACTCATGCACATGTGGAGCAGTCTCCAAGACTTGGAGATTGGTGCACATGCGCACGTTGAGGACTCCAGGGAGCTGGGACAGGTCACTTTATCTGGGCGGAGCCTGGCTGGAGCGGAGGTGGAATAGCGGAGGTGGAATCGGGCGGCAGGGCAAGGCACATAAGGATACCTTGTGTGCGTGTGACACACCCACATAAGGAATACTTGTTTGGGTTTTTTATTGATTGCATATTATTATTAAGCTTTTATACAGCACCAGCAGTGTACCAGACTGGCGCTTTACAGTTGTTGTTGGAGACAAGTTCTTGGCCCAGTGGGCTTACAGTCTAAGGAGGACACGGGTGAGGGAAGCACAGGAAGAGAGACACACCCATTTCCATTTTTAGAGATTTTTTTTTACACAGATGGGGAACTGGGGCTGTAAATTTCCATATTGTTTGTTTGTTTATTTATTTATTTATTTATTTATTATTATAAAAACTTTCTGCCCTGCCCCTCCTGCCACAGGCAGCTCGGGGTGGCTTACAATCCATAAAATCAACAATAATTAAAACAACACGTAAAGGAGGGAAAACATCCACCCCAACCCATTCCCCCCCACCCCATCACCCTCACTAAACACCTGGCGGAACAGCCCAGTCTTATTAATTTCAGAATTTGTCTAGGCTCTGCCTACTATTGGCTAGGCTCCATATACTGTTGGTTCCGCCTACCATTGGCCAGGCTCCGCCCACTTCTGACCCCGCCCTGCGCCCCACCAGCCTTAGAACCCACTAGCCACCACTGCTGGGTGACCTTGGGCAACTCGCATCCTCTCATCCTCAGATCCTCATCTGTAAAAATGGAAATATGTGTGTGTGTTTTCCTGTGTATTCCTCTCATCCCTGTCCATCTTAAACTGTAAGCCCACTTGGCAGGGACCTGTCTCTCAAAATCTGTGTGCGATTGTAAAGCACTGCGTATGCCTAGTAGCAGTATAGAAATGATAAGTAGTAGTAGCAGCACGGTGAGGAGGAGTGTGGTTGCTGAAACAGAGAGATACAGAGAAATAACTTGGACATCAGAGTAGCAGGGAGAGAGTATTGATAAGTGGAAAAGGAAACAATAGGGATTACTGGGAGGTAGTATGGGGGTGGGTGGGAATAGAGGGGACAGAGTGAGCAAGGGAATGCATCTAAGGCAGTCACACGTAGTGCCACCTACAGGGCAGTCCATCCCATAGCTGGCATTGTGTGACTCATGGTAACGTTCAAATATATTTGAATGAAGCAGCTACCTGAATGTGAATACAGGAGGGCCTCCAGGAGAGGGAGAGGCAGTGGCAAGGTCCCCAGGAATCCTGTCACCAACTCTGCTGCTTCTGGGGAGCAATTCACCCCACCTTGATTCTCACACACAGCCAGAGCCAAATCAACATATGCCAACTTATACTTGACACTGGATTGCTCCGCAAGTACTCCCGTAATGACTGTGGGCATAAACCGGGAGCAACCCAATGGCAAGTAGTTGGCAGACATGGCAGTTCCTTTACAAATGTAATAACATGAACTGGTAGCAAGCATTTCATCTGTTGATACTCAGGGATTGTGTAGGAAGTGAATCTCCTGCAGAAGCAACTACATAAATGTGCTGACACATATGAGGAATGTGTCCAAACCTTTGTCCCAAATGACCACAACTTTGCTAAGAGGGGAGCCCACCTCCCCTCTTGACATGCAACATACTTTATGGGCAACCCTCATGGAGGAGTACTTGAGAAGTATTAGGGAATACTTGAAAAGTCATTTTCTGATGCGCATCCAGTAATGTCCATTGCCAGAGACATCAGCACTGAATCAGCTGGATTATTGCTATTGCTGCCAGTTCCTAATTTCCCACCAAGCAGTCTTTCACTTCATAGTCAAAAGACATTATAGGGACTATGTGATTTATTCTTTGAAAGAATAATGTGACATTTTTATTTTATTTTACTTATACAGAACAAACTAGGCTAGTATTTAAAAAGCTAAAAGTTGGGAATAGTCAGTCAATAGGCATATACTTCATTAGATGCATAGTTAGCTGGTAGCAATAATAAAGGTCATAAAAAATGATCCCAAATAGCACCTGCTGATTCTGTATAAGCAGAGCTTGGCCTCAAATTTAAAAATATACCTAAGGCCAACACTTGATTTATGTCTGAACATGGTGGAAATATTAATGTAGGCTAGGGGTAGCTGAGATTGTTCCATGTATAACAAGCCTTTTGGTGTTCTGGGACTGCTACTCATTATGCCAGCTCAATTGCTTCATACTCATTCTGACTGTATTCCTGTTTGGGTTTTTTCCGCCTAGTCTGTCTTGTCAAATGTTTAAGTAGTAATCTCCATGGTGTAAAAGACAATCTTTTCTGTGTAGTTTGCTAGACATTCTAGCAAACAGAAAGTTAGGCGTTATTCGCAAAGGGATAGAGAATAAAACTGAGGATGTCATAATGGCTCTATACAAATCGGTGGTGCGACCGCACCTGGAATATCATGTGCAGTTCTGGTCTCACCCATCTCAAAAAAGACATAGCTGAACTAGAAAAGGTACAGAGAAGGGCAACGAGAATGATAAAAGGGTATGGAATGGCTCCCATACAAAGAGAGGCTTGACAAGCTGGGTCTCTTCAGCTTAGAGAAGAGAAGACTGAAAGCATGATAGAGGTTTATAAAATCTTGAGTGGTGTGGAACAACTAGACACGGCATAGTTATTTACCCTCTCAAATAGTACTAGAACTAGGGGACGCTCCATGAAACTAGCTGCCAGCGAATTTAAAACAAATAAAAGGAAGTACTTTTTCACTCAACGCATAATTAACTTATAGAATTTGTTGCCAGAGGACGTTGTCAAGGCCAGTAGTATAGCTGGGTTTAAAAAAGGACTGGATAAGTTCTTGGAGAGTAGATCCATTAATGGCTATTAACCAAGTAGCTTACGTGATGAACTTCTTACTGTTGGGAGCTGTGAGTCAGCAACGGGGAATGGATTGCCCGTTGTGACTGTTGGTTCTTCTCCCATGCGATCGAGATTGGCCACTGTCGGAGGACAGGATGCTGGACTTCATGGACCATTGGTCTGACTCAGTTTGGTAGTACTTATGTTCTTATTGTATCTACAGTGTCCAATACAGGGAGCCTCAAAGTCCTAGAGCTGGAGGAGCAGCTCTATTAGTTAAGGCGGGTAGGAGTTTCTGCTGAATGCTCGCCATTCTCTTGCATTGGTTTTCTGTGGCACTTTACTTCCGGGTTGGTGAGCAGGTTTTCGGAGTTCTTTGCTGTTATTTTGTTGGATGTTTTGGTTTTTTAATGGCTTTGTTTATTGCTGGGAGGAGTTGGCGAACGTCTGGCAGTGGAGCTGCGTAGTTGCGTTGCAGGGGAGGAGATTGATTAGTTGTTTAAAGTCCTGTTTTTTGCTATGGGGACGTAATAATATGAACATTCTTAACCTTTCTATACGTAGCCGACAGTGCGCCGCTGCCAACAGTAGTGGGTCAGGGAGCAAAAAAGGGGTTTTTATAGTATGACCACCAGGTTTCCTAGGCAGCAACCTGGGCAGGGGGGAGGAACTTACACCGTTCCCCCACCCAACCACCTGTCTGCCTGCCTACCTGTTCGCTCTCCCCACCCCCAAGGACTCACCGCTGCAGTCACCGCCGCTGCTCCTGCTCCCGTTGTCGCCACCACCACAGTCACCAGCACCTGCGATCCACTGCCACCGCTGCAACGTGTTCAATCTGCTCACGGCGCCATTATACCTATCTGGTTTACTTGAACTATATGTGCCAGCATGCCAGACAGGACACATTGCTGTTTAACAAAGTGGTTAATTGCTGGGCGTGTATGTTCTTGGGTCCTGAGAGGAGGACAGAGCTTCCATTAAGACTTGGTGGTTTCTGCTAGAAAGGTCAATACGTTAGAATGTACATGCGTGTGTATACACAGAGACACAAAAAACTACAGACACACACCACTACACAGTTCATAGCACTACACATACAGACACGCTTCACAGCACCCAGCACTGCAGGCACACATACACACACACACAGTCATGGGTGGGTGCTGATACTAACTTTGTAAGTATCTTCTTTACTTTGTGGCACACATCATATAGTCAGTTAGTTGGCACACATTACAAGTTGTGTAGGGGCTGGAGACCAGTGATTATGCTTACGTAGCTCAGCATTGTACTGCGGCAGCTGGGGGAATTTTGGCCAGTGCGTTAGTAAAAACGTTACAAATTTATACGAAACAAACCTGACGGTTTAAGACAGTAGTTAAGGCAGGTGCAAATTCACTCGTGCACCAAAAATCAGGGAAATTGTAGATTAAGGCTCCATACGTGCCATTTAAGTAGTAAAGATGCTATACGGTCATACATATTGATCTCACTTACAACTTGACTCCATGCACTCACACTTTGCCATGGTCTTACAAACCCAGTGCTCTTCCTCTGCAGTTTGCAAGCAACGTTGAAGGCTGGGGAAAGGATGAGGGTGAGGACTGGAGGGCAGATTGGCAGAAACCCCCTTTCTTCTTTTCATCCTCTCATTTGATTTGTGGAGATAAGACACTTGACTACTGGGAGGCAGGATGTGGGGGCCATAAGGTTGTTCGATGTGGGATGTTTGCATGCAGACAAGAATATGGCAGTTGGTCAGGATACTCATCATCCTGACTGCACCTCTTAAGCACCCCTCCTCCAAGTTCAAGCTTGTACAAATTAACAAAGTGGCCCCTGGGAGGAGCGGGGGAGGTTCTGTACTCCTGCAGTAAGGCGCAGTGCTCCGCTTCTGTTCCCATGATATTTTAAAGGACATGACACCACCGGCCAGATACCAAACACTAGCTAGTATTATGAACACTAGTTTTTTATCTGAAGGTCTGAAACGACTTAACAAAAGAGGACAGCAGTACTATCACCAATCGCCAGGTGCAGAAACAGACACAGGGAACGTGTTTTCACAGAGGGGCCATGTCAGAAAGCTGGGTTAACACATTGTTACATGATGCAGAAGAATTGCTGGGATTACATATTATGTTAGAGGGCACGGAAGTTAGGGTGGGAGCCTTAATCTACAATTTTCCTGTTTTTTGGTGCATGAGTGATTTTGCCCCTGCCTTAACTACTGTCTTAAGACGTCAGGTTTGTTTTGTGTGTGTGTGTGTGTGTGTGTGTGTGTGTGTGTGTGTATGTGTGTGTATATAAAATATTTGTTATAATTCTTTTTTTTCCCCATTATTTGTATTATACAAATAATAATAATTTTAAAAATTACTTATTACAACAAATAAATTATAGTTTTATATATAAAATGGCTTCTTCCAGCCATTTCTGGGCTACTTGGTCATGCATTTTCCAAAGTCAATCCTGCATAGGCAGTCGTGGACACTCAGCCATGGACATGTTTACTGAGAGCCTGTCTTCAATCTTTCTATGCATCCAGACCTTCATGGCAGTCAATGAGCAGAACTTGAAAGCAGTGCATCAGATCCAAGAGTCTTACAGCTGTTGGAACATGGAGATTTCTAGGCACAGAGGTGCACTTGGCTGGCCAGTGACTGTGGCGCTAGTCACAGAGGTGATGGTGGTGGGAAGGGCAGTGGATGTGGCGGTTCTCATCATTGATGAGAACCGCCCTCTGCTGGTATCCCAGGTCCGTAGTTTGGGCGTGCTCCTCGATCCACAGCTCCGCCTGGATTTCCAGGTGGGGGCTGTGGCAAGGAATGCATTTCGCCGATTACATCTGGTGCGACAGCTTCGGACGTATGTTTCAGATAGTGACCTGGTCACCATCATCCATGTTTTCATTACCTTGAGATTGGATTATTACAATGCACTTTACGTGGGGCTACCTATGGTGACGGTCCGGAGACTGCAGCTAGTGCAGAATGCTGTGGCCCGTCTCCTTATGGGGACATGTCACCATGACCACATTACACCGGTGCTCTGGGCTTTGCACTGGCTGCCTATAGTCTTCCAGGCCCAATTCAAGGTATTGGGTTTGATCTATAAAGCCCTATATGGCCTTGCCCCAACTTACCTGCTGGACCACCTCGCTCTCTATGCTCTGGAGTGGCCTCTGCAGTCCACTGGGGGCAACCTTCTCGAGGTCCCACATATGGCCACTATGGAGAGGGAATTCTCAGTGGCTGCACCTACACTGTGGAACTCCCTCCCAGTGGGGGCCCAAGTAACCCCAGATCTCCACTCCTTCCATCATATCTGTAAAACCTGGCTGTTCCGCCTGGCTTTTGGCAAGGGAGATGGGGTGTGGGGGCAGGGGAGGGGGTGGTTTGGTTTTGTGCCTTCCCTTTTTATTGTATTTAATGGTTTTATTTATTTTATACATTTTAACATTGTAAGTCGCCCCAGGATGCTTGGAGCTAAATAAATAAAACTGCATAAGGGCGATGGATGGCAGCCATTTCACCATCATCTGTCTGCCAAACATCAAGGACAACTACCTCAACCGCAAGGGGTTTCTTCTCCATTGTTCTGCAGGCGGTAGTGGATCACCATCACCGGTTCTTGGATGTTCTTCTAGGGTGGTCTGGGAGGAACCATGACACCCACATATTCTGTCAGTTCCCCTTGTTTGGGTGCATGTACACTCGGGACCTTGGACTCAACACCAAAACCCATATTGGGGCACACTGGAGAGTGACTGAGAGAGGCTTTGCAGAGCTAACCTGAAGTAATCAGAGAAGCCTAATTGCAGCGTAATGGAGAATGGGAGGCACCTGGCTCTTTAAGCCTGTAGAAGCCAGAGGGTTAGCCACATCTTTCTGGCTACATAAGAAGGAAGCAAGAAGCCAAGAGGGGAGTCTGCCTCTGAAAAGAGAAGCGGCAGGAACTCCAGCTTAGAAAGCTGATAGCTTGGCAGGCTAGACAGCTGGTGAAGCTGGGAGAGACTGGACCAAAGAGGAGTTTCCAGGGAGACTGCTGGCAGCTGCTGAACATGACTGGTGAGAGATACTGGAGAGCCCTAAGTGTATGAGCCTAGGAGGGAGAAAGCCTCTACCCAGACATCAGGAGATTTGGACTTAGTTGCCTGATGGTCAAGCGTGGATAAAGGTGGGATGTTTATGTATTGGGACTAACTAAGCCAGAGGCTTGAAGAAGTCAGAGGGCGTGCCCTGACATGAAGGGACTAAGCTCAGCCAGGGGCTGATTGTCTGGCTATGAAGGACTTGTGAATTGTGTAAATGCATGTAAATAAACTGTATGTGTTAATTCTCCAAGAGAGTGCATAACGTGAGCCCTGATTCTGACAAGACTCATCACAGGTACTGCCATCCTATTACAGTTTTCGACCCGTTTCCTAGGGATGGGCAAACGCGGTTTGAAAGTTCAGAGTTCAGACCGAACTCCGAACCGAACTTGATTTTTGAACCGAACCATTTAGTTCAATGGGGTTTGAATTTCCGAACTTTGCTCAGACGTTCGGAGTTCAGACCGAACTCGAATAGTTCAGTCGACCGAACTCGAATAGTTCACTCAACCGAACTCGAATAGTTCAGTCAACCGAACCGAATTTCCGAATTGAACCGAACCGAATTTCTGAACTCAGTTCTTTTCGCCCATCCCTACCGCTTTCATCCCCTGATGAATGCACAGCCATAGAGGCATGATGCCACTATGGCCTATCAACGCACAGAAACCAGTCAAGGAATTCAAAGTCCAGAGAGGTTTGCCACCCTCTTGTCGAATGGAGGTAAAGTTATTATCGCAGATCTCCTTGTAGCCCCTCCACAAATCTTTGGCCTGTTGCCTACACTGGTTCATGTTCCTTGTGTATCCCAGGGCAGCCATTTTTTTCAGAGATCTCCTAGAAGACCATGTCATTACAGTAGCACTTAACCAGGCTGAATTGGAATTTCTCCCCCCACAGAGTGATAAAGGCCTTCGTCTCCTCCTCAGTCCAGGGAATCACCCACTTTCAAACAGCTCAATGACATGGGGGGGGTGCAGAAGGGTTGATGGAGGTGCTGGTGCTAGTAGATGCCTGTGGAAACAGTAATATGGAAACGATCAAAAATTTGGAGAAATAAATGGGAGCAGTTAACCTTTTAACCCCACCCCACCCCCCCCAAGGTACATCCACGTTCCATAAATCGACTGGATGCTGGATTTATCCACTGGAACTTGGCAAAGACTGCTGCTATGGAGTGTTCTGCTTTCTCGGAATAGACCACTACAAGAGGCACGGGTTACACACATGTACATTTGAATTTGGTGGGCATTGGTCTTTTAAGGGGGGGCAGAGAGTATTTGAGGCATGTGGTGGTACCGATGCAGCCAGTAGGTATGCATGTGGGAGGTCATATGATGGGGAATGGCCAAAGGGTGCCAGTGGGGTGTGTGTGTGTGTGATGTGTGTTGCATGGCCAATCCCAGGAATTACTGAGGCCAGTCCTGTGATTGCAGATGACCAATTTTTGTCATGTTTGTTATTTGTCAGTTGTACCATTACATGTGGTTAGTGGTAAAATGGGTAAAGAAAAACTGCTCGCAGGCTTTTTTCCCCGATTTCGATCAACGCACCATCAACCCGAACAAAACTCAAGTAGTGTTTCAACACTCAGTTTTCAAAATTTCAAATATTTTGTTAATTTTTGTTTCATTTTCATTCATTTTGTTTTCATTTATTGTGTCTATTTTGTTATTTTCACCAGGAAAATCCAATTTTACTGTTGTTCCTCGGGGAAATAGCAAAATAGTCAAAATAAACAAAATCAAAACTGACAAAAATGAAGTTGAAACAAACAAAATATTCAAAATTTCAAATATCAGGCATTTGTACTAACAATGTGCATTACTCGTTTAATTCATTTTGCGCAAAATCATTCTGATTTGACGGGCTTACTCAAATTTTCAGGTGCTCATTTCAGCTCTACATGTGGTGCATTCAGTACATCCAAACATGCAGTATGTGCAGTACTTCCAGAAATGGTCTTTTTGTCATTTCTGTTATCGTTGGCACTTTCAGCTTTGGTTTTTTTGGGGGGGGGGGTTGTTAATTTCATTACATTTTTATTTTTGTCTTTTTGTATATACTATTTAGTTTTGTATATACTGTTGGCTAAGTGACTATGTGGCTAAGATGGAAACACTGAGAAAAGCACAAGTGACAAAACAACAAAAATGGTGAAAGTAATGGCAATTTACCAGTAGATATAGACAAAATTAATCCCGAATGCAAAAATTCTCAAGGTTCCCAAAAATAACGATTTGGAAAAGGCCAATTTGTTTCAGCTCTAGTTAGCAGCTGTGTTTAATTACACAGACTGACTAGCAGATATATTGAACTATGAATAGCAATGTTTGGTGGCTGGCAGGAAAAAGGGCACACGTTGCTCCTGCCTTTAAATTACCAATATGCGTGCCTCCATATTGCTTCCCTGTAGTGTGCAGTGTGTTGAGATGGTGAATCAGGAAGCATCTGTTATTTCCATATCTGCGCTGTCCAGAGCACAGTGATTCCCTAGGCTATAAAGTATGGATGGCATTTCCACTGGTTTCAAAGTTTTCTTAGCTGAAAATCTTTCTATGCTAACAGCATTCAGTCGGATTGGTTTGTCATTAGGAACTCATGTACAGTGTGCAGAACTTGAAAAATCCAGTTTTAAACTCAGAGTTTAAATTTAAAATCCTATTTAATTCATCTGAATGTAGCTCTGTTGGCATACTGTGGAATTCTGCTGTTGCATAACATTTTCTGGTTTTCAGACTAAAATAAAAGCAATGTTATTACAAAAGATCACAGAAAGGAATGGAAGATTTAATGCTGCTGTACCACTACATAATAGAAAAGAAATTAAAACCATATACAGAGGAGTGTGTTTGTGAAAGCACATGCTTATCGGGGGTTTTTTCCGATATGTGAATTCTCTAACGGGAAGTATGGGTGAAAACAAACATGCATGTAACTCCGCTTGAACCCCACGTTAACATAGCAGCCAATCGTATATGTGGCGGAACAGGGACTCATTTGTGCCCAGTCATATTCTTCTGGACTCAGACCAGATGGGGCACATCCTTTGGAGATGGAATCTGCCTCAGATCTTCATTTCAGCACTCAAACTAGCATTTTCTTTCCTTCCAGTCCAGTCAACCCACCTTTCTGTTGAAGCAGGAAAGTGTAGGGAGCTATACCTTTTAAGAGATTGGTTCTGTCTGGCCCTGTTGCTGCTGTGTTACTTCTGAAACACAAAGACCTGTCTACAGAGAAACTCTGAATAAACCAGTTCTGTCTGATAGCCATCTGCCTTCGTACGTCCCTCGAAATATAGTAGGTGCCTTTCTTTCCTAGAATAGGAACACCTACTAAAGTAAATGTACCAGACTCAGCAAAAGTAGAAATGAGAAATGGAGATTCTTGTTCAAGTTCAAGCCTTTTTTCTGTAGACTTTGCAGCTGCGTCTCTCTGCAGGAAGAAGCAAAAGCCCAGATCCAAACCCCCTGAGCTGGGGAGGAATGCATGATCCAGTTCCAAAGACCAGAGCTCAAGAGTTCTCACTAGCTGAAACACAATACATGGGACGCTTCAGGAACAGGCTTTATGTAATTCTTGTGAAACACACATACGCTCCATTTACTTTTTTATGTCCATGTAACTTGATACCAACTTGCTTTTTGCTTTTTCTTTCTTTGCTGGGCCTCTGTATGCTACCTTCCAGGTCAGTTTGTCCTTTTTAAAAATGTTCACCTGACTCACTAAAAAAAATATCTGGTGCAAGAAGGAATTGGAGCATATAGGGCTAGCTAAGCAGAACTGAAGAAAATGTGGGCAACGTCTCTGTAGAGGAAATCAACTCTGAGAATGTGAACTTTTATAACCCCCATAATTTTCACTTTCTTGTATCTTTATTGGGGCAGCTGAGTGCTGTTGTAACACAGTAGTTCATGATCTTTCACATCCACATGTTGTTCATATAATTTACTTCAGTGATGAATTTAGTCTGTTTTTATTTTCTCATCTTCTGCCTTCCCCTTCTAGAAGCAGCAAACAAGAGTCCAGTTGCTGATTTTCTCACAGTAAAGGTCTTTGATACCAACTGCCACAACGGGTGTCTCCACATGGACAGCACTCACGCCTCTGCTCCACCTTACCCCCGGGCAGGTCGTCCATTAAACGGCAGCCCGTCAGATGTGCAGGTGGAGCAGAGGCAGGGTAGGCTGTCCATGCTCCGGGGAAGCCCCGCCGACGATGCTCCGAAACGTCCAGGAGCACTGCCAGCAGAACAGGCAGCCAAACTCTGGGGCACTGGCCAGAGGCAGGGCTGTGGTCTGTCTGCTCAGTGGATGACTGCTGCAGCCCCACTTGCCCCGGCAACATCATCGCCCACAACTCTATGATGTAGGGGAGGCAGTGCTGTACAGGCAGACCATGGGCTGTTGCAGCCACTGGGTCCATTTAAAATGAACCCAGGCAGGGCTGCAAGTAGGCAGATGTGGGGATGCACCCCTAGACTTGCTCTGGGGTTGAGCACCCCCATGTTCATGTGAAAATATTCAATATGTAGCTAATGGATTGTGCCACTGGCTTAGTATAACATCAGTGTAGTACTTTCTCTTCGACCTTTTCACTTCCACAAGGGGGCAACTGCAGAGAACAACCTTCTTGCCCATTATGCAAGCATCTGAGGATTCTTGAAACAATAATTTGGGGTGAAAACAGAACTGACAGCTCTGGCCACTGCCATGGACTTACCTGGGTAGTGGTGGGAGCCATCACTCCAGCTGGGAATCGGCCCAGCCACTGAAGAAATGTGGCGGCAGCCAGGGAGGGAGTGGAGAGACACATGGATGTTTGTCTACCTGGCCCCGCCCCCGCACGGTGTGCAGCACCCCCGGCTGACAGGTACCCATGGCGGCTAATGACAGCCACCTTGACTCCCAGAACCGCAGGGATTCCAGACCGGGTCCAGGTAAAACAGGCTATCAGGCATGACAGCCGTTTCCTGGCCATGTTTGCACTTAGCCCTGACTGTGACCTGGGAATGTTCCCAAGTCACAACCCAGACTAAGTGCCACCACCATTCGGGAAACCGCCCAGGCTAACATCTGGCGGTGCATTCAACTGTGACAAGAGCCCACAATTCCATGCAGGTCAAAGCGTGGTAATGCGGGCTAGCATCACATCTGAAAACACCCATAGTCTCTCATCATACCATGAATCTCTGGAATCAAATTGTTCAACTCTTGATGACAATAAATTCTCTACTCCTACCTGGCTGCTAATGCTTTTCAATCTATCAAGACAATTGACAGAGTAATAATTTATTCAGATGTCAGAAAATAATTTGAAAAATGTCAAGAAGAAAAGAAAAATAGGGCAGAGAAAAATTACTTTCAAATACTTTCAGCTAGGGTTTTTTGCCCCCCTGAAATGTCTTGAATCTGAAAGAAGTTTGGAGGCTAGGATGAAAGAAGGAAACACTTTTAATAATTATTCAGCAGACCCTCCATTCCCCTCCTACAGGCAGTTTTAATTATCATTGTCTTACTGTGGCAGGCAGAATTGAGGCGAGTACACCTGACATTGCCAAAGAGGACATTTCTTCCATCACTCATTCCTGAAAGAATGTGATATAAAACTTAGCTCTGCACAGATGGAGAAAAAAAGGATGATGAATTATATTTGGAGGAAAGTTTAATCCAGTTTCTCCTGAAGCCTACTGCTTGTTGTCACTTAGATTCATATTGTCATAAAAGTGGTGTTTCTTCCAAACTTCCTTTACTACTTTTGTTTCTCTCATTCTAGAGAGTACATTTTTTTTTAAAATGAGCATTTGTTTGGTCTTGAAGATCTGTTCTTTGGCATGATTTGTGATTTCTGTACCTGAGATACAGAAGAATGTAACCTCATAAGGAACATTTTATCCACTAAAAGGCTCAATGACAGCAGCAACAACAATAATAAGAAATTCTATTTATTTAGGGGGCCCCACCCCTCACTGAATGGTTCTTGGGACATTTCACAACATTAATACAATAAAACAATCTAAAATCTATATAAAATCCATTCAAAACTGTTTAAAATGGGAAGGTAAATGAACGGGGGAGGAAAAAATACATTAAGGGGAACCAGCAATGGATCTTCTAAAAACACCTTTTAAAAAAAAAAAAATTGAAAAAGATTTTCACATGCTTTTTAAAGGTGAAGAGAGAGGAAGTGAGACAAATATCTGGAGGGGCCCATGACAACAAAGACCTGATCGCCCTCCAACTTAAGCAGGATCCCCAAAGAGCAGCTGGTATCTCTAAATTTATTTATTTATTAAAAGACTTAATATCCCGCCCCTCCTGCCACAGGCAACTCGGGGCGGCTTACAACAATATAAATCAACAGTTATAAAACCATACAATTATAAAAACATACCACCACCCCCATCCCTCTCCTCCCCCACCCTCTACCCATCTCCCCCGCAAATGCCTGACAGAACAGCCAAGTCTTACAGCTTTTTCGAAAGGAGGGAAGGTCTGGGGCCAGACACATCCCCACTGGAAGAGAGTTCAACAGCCTCAGTACAGCCACCAAGAACGCCCTTCCCTGCGTCGCCCTCCCCGAAAACTCAGGGGACCACAAGAAGGACATCCCCCGATGATCGCAGGGGCCGGTCTAGTACCTGGGGGGTGAGGCAGTCACGCAGATAGACAGGTCCCAGACTGTTTAGGGCCTTATAGGTTAAAACCAACAACTTGAATTGGACTCAGAAGACTATCGGCAGCCAGTGCAGAGAATGGACCACTGGTGTAATGTGCTCCCGGCAGCCCAGTCCCACCAAAAGACAGACCGCCGCATTCTGCACCAGCTGCAGCTTCCGGAAAGTCACCATGGGTAGCCCCACGTAGGGTGTGTTACCATAGTCTAGTCTCAAGGTGATAAAAGCATGGATGATGGTGGCCAGGTCGGAGTCCGAAACATACGGCCTAGGCCGACAGACCAGATGTAGTTGGCGAAAGGCACCCCTCACCACAGACTCCACTTCAGCATCCAGGCGGAGCTGCACATCGAGGAGTACCCCCAAACTCTGCACCTGGGGAACCAATGGAGGGCAGACCCCATCAGTGATGGGGGCCGTTAACTCCATCGTCTTACCCACCAGCATCACCTCCGTCTTGTCAGGATTCAGCTTCAGTTGATTAGCCCTCATCCAATCCCCCCACAGCCATCAGACACCGAGTAAGCATGGAGACTGCGGGGTCTGGGTGTGTTGAAAAAGAGAGAGATAGCTGGGTGTCATCAGCATATTAGTGGCACCGTAAGCCAAACCTCCTGATCACCTCGCCAAAAGGCTGCATTATATACGTTGAACAGGAGGGGGACCCTGTAGGACGCCACACACAAGGTCTCGGTATGATGAAAAACGCTCCCCAAGTACCACTCGCTGGGTTCTCCCAGTCAGGAATGAGCAGAACCATTCAAGAACAGTCCCGCCCACCCCTGCACAGTCCTGCAGGTGCACCACCAACATCTTGTGATCAACCGTATCAAAAGCAGCTGACAGAGCTAATTGAACCAACCGGGTCAAATGACCACAGTCCATCTCCCGGCACAGATCATCCACCAAGGCCACAAGCACAGTGTCCATGCCATAACCCGGATGAAATCCCGACTGAGAGGGATCAAGAAAATTGACACGGTCAAGATGCCCTTGTAACTGCTGAGCCACCACCCCACTGCAGTTACCCCACAGGACACGGTTCCAGGAGCAGGTCTCGAACTTAACCAGGGACTATACAAGGGATGAGCAAAGTTTGCTACCAAGAGCCGCATCCATTTACCACAGTAGGGCCAAAGAGCCATGTGTGGCTCTAGAGCCACAGTTTGCCCACTTCTGGACTTATACCATTCAGGGCTCTAAAGTTCACTGGTGCAATTTGCGGGAGGGCGGGGTATAAATGTAAATAAATAAATAAATATTTAAATTCAATCTGCCGCTGTGCAGGCAGCCAGTGCAGAGAATGCAAGGCAGGCATAATATGAACGTGGTTGCTCAAACCAGTAGGTCGGTGGCTGTAGCACAACCTCCTTCCTGTCACCAGCTGGCTATGGCATATTCCTTAGCCCTGAGCTATCCTTTTGGGACAGTTTAAAGAGCACCTTGCATTGTTTCAGTAATGCTAAGCAGCTCTTGAGGAACTGGCCAACTGTTCTGATAAACCATGTTTGTGTTACATCTGCACTGTGTTCCTTGCACTGGCTGTCAATAAAGCAGTGGACTCGGTTCAAGATTCTGAGACCTCCTGCTCCTTGAGCCTCACCCTGGTGAGTGTCTATGCTCAAACACCACCCATTATCTGGGAATCCCACTATGAGGTCAGCAGGCAACCAAGCATTTGCTGTGATGGGTCCCACAGTGTGGAATTTGCTCTCTTCTGACATCCCTCTATCTCTGTCCTTTCCTTTTTAATTTTAAGAAGTGCCTCAAGAGGTTTTTATTTGAGAGGTGCTTTCAAGAACATCACTCCTGTTGTTTTTTTCTTTCCTGTTTTCTGTAGTTGTATATGGCTTTCTAATTGTATATGGCTTTAATTGTGTATCTTAACTGTATTTGTAGATTCGTATTTTTATTATTGTTTGGCATCCTGAGTGCCTTGGCAGGGGGCACTTTATAAATAAAAGTATTATTGTTGTTGATACTGTGATCTGACATTTTTCCTGCCTGAAAGATTCCTACTTTATTTAAAAATTAAAAAATAAACAAAGCAAGAGCTCATTCATACTGCTTTCCAGTGGAACATACAAAAATTGAGACTAGATTAGTCTTGTATATAGTTGTGAGGTCCCCTTCGGGCTGAGGCCCTTTGGGGGTTTGTCCCGGACCCAGGTCTAGGGGGCATTTACTCTGGGAGGACCCTGTTACCCTAGCCACAGGGAACCCAGAGAAAGGCACTCTGGGACCCAGGGCTGAGAGAGCCCTTTTTCCTCCCCTTGGTACCTACGTACCGTTCAAAGTTAACTGGGAGCCAGGGCTCCGGGCAGGAGTCTTTCATTCTCGGGTTGTCCTTAGCCCCAGGGGCAGTCAGTCGGGCCTCAGAGACGGCCAAAGTCCTCAGAGCCAGCAGCTGGCCTGGAGACCTCCTGGAGGTGAGACTGAGGTGATGAGGCAAAGGTGGAGTATCATGGCTGCCATGTCCTCCAGCCTCTATTCTGCCCCCTGGGGTTTTGTGGGCAGGATTTTGACTTCTGGGATGGTCTGCGGCCCCCACCCCCGCTGAGGCAGGGATTCCCCTGCTGAGTGAACGGCCGGCGCCCTTGGATGACGTGGTGGGAGACTCCACCAGCTCAATCAGGTCTGATTTGGCTGCCACAGACTGTTTTAGGGTAGCAACATCTCCCCAAGGTGCTCATCTGGGTGAGTCCCCACAATAATAAATATATATACATACATGCTAGGTTTTCAGCAATTGATTCAGTAATGGCAAGTTCTCAATTTCTTGACTGTATTCTTGTCTCTCCCTGTGTTCACATCTCCCTTGTCCCTGCCTCCCTTGTCTTTCTTAGATTGTAAGCCCCTTGGGGTAGGGACCTGTCTATGGGTGAAGCCACATGAGACATTATCCCACTTTAGCAATGTTACCACGTGATTCAGTTGTTCATATGCCCGGCAGCCGCCTGATCTCCACTCCACCCCGTGACAGAGTGGGCAGCCAGCTACTACGTGATGTGTCCTCGGAAAAAGGCAAAGGAATTAGCATGTAGTAAGGTTGCCAAAGGGGGTTAAGGCTGCCCAAATTTGGTTAAAGGGTCCACCTCCCATGTGGCTGGGCCGTGCAGCCCTGCCACAAGGCAGAGTCTGTGGATCTCCTAACAGCTGATTGCGCAGGAGTGGAACCTGGGACGAGCGTGCTCCCTCTTCCCTGACACCTAACAGATGATTGAGGGACGGGGGCCTGGGAAGAGGGCATGCGCTCGTCCCACCCTCCCAACAGCTGATGGCGGAGGGGGAGCCAGAAGAGTGTGCATGCCAATCAACTGATTGTCAGTATGGGGGAAAGGATGCACGCGCACTCCTCCCAAGCTCCTCTCCCCTCTGATCAGCTGTTAGATGGGGGAGGAGGATGCACTCTTCTGCCCTGTCCCCCAACAGCTGCCTAGTCGCAGCAGGCACAACCCTGCAGTACAACAGGAGTCGGCGCATCCAGCCCCATGTGGCCAGGTCATTGGGGCAAGGAGGAGCTGGGGACCATGTGGCCAGCTTTTCCCACCAGCCTAAAGTGTGGCGGCTGCACTTGCCCACCACAGGGTACATGGAGGATCGGATCCACCTCCACTCATGTGGATGCACCCCCATACTATTGATTGTACAGCACTGGGTACATTGCTGATGCTAAATAAACAAATAAATATTAATAATACATATGGGGTGGTAGTCGGCTGTAGGATTCCAAATGGTGAGGAATGACACTATCTTGTCATGCTTGAGAATTCAACACATTTCTCAAGTGTATGTTTATCGGCATTTTTAAACAGTGAACTCCAGTTTTAAAGGCACTTGATCAACTTGAAAGCCAGCTTATATCAAAAGCTGAACAATCCGTAGTTTGAGCCCCAAGACCCATGATTATTTTAGTGGACTAACAGTCAGAGGCTGTGATCTACAACCTACTACTTACTTCGGAATTCCACTCTGGGGCTTCAGTTGGGGCTACGTTAGAGTAAGTGGTTTAGTAGATGACAGGCGTAGCTTCTTAATTTTTAAAGACCTTCTCTCCCTTAGTGCTGTGCGAACATGCAGACAAGTGACAGCAGAAAATAATTGCCTAACTGACTGGGGGCACACTGAAAATGATTGTATGCAAAGTGCTGTCAAATGCAGAAAAAACAAACTAGAAAAGGAAGGGAGCATTTTAACGTTGCATGTAAAAATATGTTTTTTAAAAAAAATTACAGGAAGAGGTATGAATTTAAACTGCGACGGCCCTTTTAATATATTGCAGCTTCGATAGTTAGGTGCATTACCCTTGAGATGTGATTAGCCGAGCAGTTTACTGGTGTTTACAGTTATTATTTTATCTATAAAATACTCCAATTCCAAGAATACTAGTGTTAACGCTTTTTATCAGCTGGAGGCAACCCTAATGTAAAAATAAAGAGCTTTCTTAATGCTTCAAGCATGATGTCTCATTTATTGGAGAGGTTAGGCTGATAAATTTATCCATTTGTCCCCAAATGAATAGACTAATAGCATTCTCATGAATAAGTGACTAATTGCTTACTGTTGTGTGCAGGATCAGTAAATGGTTCGCTCTGGATGCTAGGTTTTTAGTAATTGGTAGTATTTATATCTGTTTCTTTTCTTTGACTTAAAGTAGTTTCAAATTCAAAAGGTGGGATAGCAGGGTGAAAACAATGTATAACAGAAAAGGTTTCGGGAGTAGAGGGAATTAGTGACATTGGTGTTTCTCACATTTTCATTGTGTTATTAATATTTACTGTACAGCCATGGAGGAGTTCTCTGCTTCCAGCACAAAGCTGTGAGAAGCTTTGAGAGTGCAGGATTTGAATACTAAAGCATACAGATTTTCAAGGGTCATTCCTCTCAATAAGTTCTGCAGAAGAGATGGTTGTCATGTCATGCTGAGAATCTTTACCATTTCCCACACTCCTTTAAAAATGATATATTGCAGCAAAAAACTGTAACTTCTGTCTCACTTCAAGAAGTACGATTTTGGAATTGGACTAATTTGATAGATAGCCCATACTAAGAAAAATATTAGAAACTAGGAAAGGCCATAAAATCCATTGATGCTCATTTTATTCCATATGCACTTTCCCCAGGATATCATCCAATTGTTACCAGAAAGTGTAGTTTTATACATTTTTTATAATGCTACTCCTGGGTATTATGGAGATAAATATCTAAACGTTAGAGAACTAACTTTCTTTCATAGCACTATTTCAGGGGGGGGAAATACTTAAATGCAGACAGGTTGGATGACAAGAAAGAAATTTAAATCTACAAGAAAAATATGACAGCATGATATGTGTATCTATAGATACTATATCTCAGAGTTCCCAAGAGATAGGTTTTCTATCCCAAAACTTGCAAAAAGTAACCTTTTGTTTGATTTTCTTTTTTCAGGACCAATGCAAGAGACGATATACGATTTTTGGAGAATGGTGTGGCATGAAAACACAGCCAGCATAGTTATGGTGACAAATCTTGTGGAAGTAGGAAGGGTAAGTAATTTTTATTTTTATAACGATGGAAAACTTTTGAGATGCTTATTTGCAGATATTCAAGAACAGACCAACTAAAAGATAGTACGCTGAATATATAACATAAAATATTTAATACCACTTCTGCTAAAAGGTGTCTTATTAATTATTTTTGAACATGACTTGAATGCTTGACTTTAATAACATTTAGTATTAAACAAAAGCAACTGGCTAAATGCCACACGGTACAGTTTTGCCACAGCCAAGTTTTTCAAAGAGATGAAGTGTCTTGTTGTGAAATAATTTGGCTGTATCAAGTAAGTATTAAGGATTGTCACTGCATCAACAGAAGAAAGGAAGGAGAAAGAATGTGAGCTTAAAGTCCACAATGTTTTATTTAACCTGACTACAACAACATAACTTGGGGTTTCCAACCAGAGCACATCCTATGGTGTCACTCAGTTATCTCTATAACAATATTCCTTTGCTATGGCCAATGCCCCAAATTCATCTTTGGGGCATTATCAACTGACCCTCTAGGGGCATCAGAGAAGGTGGGAGAGATGGCACACTACTCTTGGACCATCTGAGCCCTGCCAGGGGTTATCACTCCTATCTCCCAGACTTTGGGTGGGAAGCACAGCCGTGGGTCATCCATGCCTTTCAAGGAGATGCCTCCTGCTGACTCTTGCTCAGATTTGCTCTGGTACCCATTCTGCCCTCATTATACACTGGACCTCCATGCAGTTACAACATGGCATGCTTAATCCCAACCTATGTACACAAACCCTGAGTTTAAACTAAACGCACGCTTGGTTGCTCAGTCAGCAACAACTAAAGGTGAAGGCACTGTAGGGAATTGGGGTGAGGGGACATTGGTAATTGTAGCCAATTCATTCCAACAGGAAAATTTCCTTCCTGGCCCCTATCAGGTGACCAGCATAGCTTGCAGAGCCAGTCCAAGACGTTGGGTGGGAAGGGGGGGGAAATCCTCTCCTCTGTTGCACCAGAATAGAAACGCTCAGAAGGGGGCGGGGTTTTAAAGGACACCGGAAGCTCCAGTTCATTCAAGCCTTGTGTCGTGCTGCAGCATCGACTCCTCCCCCACAGTTTCCCATTGCCATCTTAAAGGGAGCAGCAACAACCCATCTATGTGAGGGGAAGGCAAATCCTTCGGAAGTAAGCTACATCGTAAGCTTATGTGTTCTTACAGCCTATTCTCAAAACACTGCACTAGAGCAATCCCCAAAGACTGGAACCATAATCTTTCTAATTAATTCTTCAACTGATTTTGAAAAGCATAGATTCAACTTAAGACCATATCTGTTGCACAATATTGTACTCTGGCTTATGTATCAAAATATGTGTATTGGTTTTTTACCTTTAAGAAGAAAATAAACCCTCATATATCTAGTAACTAATCAATTTTTATGTCACGGATATCCTCTTGGACTTAACTGAGTCTCAGCACAGCTCTGGCTTTAGTTTGCTCAGTGATAGAAATAATAATAGGAGGCTGTTTTAGCCTGTGGGCTCAAAGTGGAACACGTATCTTAACTTGTATGCACAGTTACAAGACAAAATAAAATCAATGTGTTGGTAAGAAGGTTGACTTCAGTTACTCACCTATAAGGAAAAAGCTGAAATTAGACAATTGATACCACATCTTTTTCCTGGTGAATTGCTTCTGAAGAAGGTCTCTTGGTCAAGTCACTATTGCTAATTTTATTTTCAGCAAGTATTCAAAAAAAATTAAAACATAGGGTGGTTAGTTGTCTGTATTTTCTCTGTATCAGCATCCCTGATGAAGGCTGGTAGCCTAAAGGGGATCTCTGAGAGTCAACTGTCAGTTTCCCTGTGAAAGCCCTCGCCTTTTTCAACTGAATTGTCAACATATGTAGGAATAGTGTTTTCATTAACTGCTCAAGTAGGAAAGAACACCATATAAATTCTGATGCTCCTGAAACAGTTATGATGCACGTTTTAAATTTTTTGGCAATGCAGAAGTTGCCTGGAAAAAAAAAAGTGGATTATTAGGAGATTAATTGCTGGTATTATGAGTCAGATTGCCAGCTCTAGTTTCCTTTGTGCGAGTTCAGTTTTCACTCTGAATGTATCGTGCCTATATTTTGTTTGTTATGAATTTAAATCCTATCATTTAGATATCCAAATGCCTCAATTTGCCCAAGAATCAGGTCCAAATACTGTATTTTGACAACAAAAAGGTAGTTGTAACTATAGTTAAGTAAAGAAATAAAAACACAAAGTTACAGCTAATTGCAGGGGCAAGAAGAATGGCCATCTTGGAACCACTTCAGAAATAAGGTCATTAGACCAAAGAAAGGGCACTTATATAATCAAAAGGAGAAGTGGAAAAAGAATTCTTGTAGTAATTCTGTAGCAATTTCAGTGTATTTCATCCCTAAAAAATGAAGGGCAATTTACTTGGTTTTAGTTAGTTCAATGGACTGGGAGGGGGAATGATGAGTCGGGGCAGGATGGAAGGGAATGCCATGCCCCCCCCCAGTAAGAGGGGGGTACAGGCATGGGGGGAGGGCGGAGGGAGTGCCTGGGCCCCCCAGTGAGAGGGGTGTACAGGCATGGGGTTCCCTGCCTGCCTCCCTGACCAATGTTTCTCTGGGGATGTCTGGCTCGGGAGTTGCCCTCCAGCTTCTTGTCGAGCCGAGGGAGGAGAGATCTCAACAGGGAGAAGTTATAGGGGCAGATGTGAAACCAGTTGCGGTTGTGTCAGGTATGGGGATGTATAGCAGGGGGCGGGGGTGAGAGTCATCATGGGCATGGGACAGATGCTTGGTTTCTGCTCCCTCTCCTCCTCTCTCCATGTCTCAGGATATTTGGTGGATGAGGTCAGTGGAGCCTCTGATCTTCCGATAATGATGCTTAATGCAAGGTCAGTTACTAACAAAACAACTACCATCTATAATCTCATTCAGGATGAGGCCACTGACCTTGTATGTATTACCAAGACATGGCTGGATGAGGCTTTAGGATCTGTGTTGGCCCAGATGGTGCCAGCTGGATATTTGGTGCAGCATCCGCCTAGCATTCAGGCCAGGGGGTGGGGATGGCGTGGCAATGATTGACAACCTGGTCTTTCAAAGGTATTCAGTGTCCGAACTGCCCAACATGTGTGTCCATCTAGTGTTCGGGGACCGAGATAAATTGGGGAGTCTGCTGGTGTACCACCCACCCCGCTGCACAGCTGACTTCCTGACTGCTCTAGCTGACCTGGTCTCAGCGATGGTATTGAGGTCACCCAGACTAATTGTCTTGGGTGATTTCAACATACACGCTGAGGCCAGCCTTTCAAGGCTGGAGCAAGAGTTCATGGCCGCCATGACATCCATGGCGGCCACAGGTAATATCTGGCCCAACACACAAGGCTGGACACACATTGGACCTTATGTTCTTCACTGCTCTAGACACAGGGATTCTGGTTATCGGGGGTGTCCTAATGACACCATTGTCACGGTTGGACTATTACCTTCTAAAGGCCCAGATCCCCGCCCTCCCATTCCCCCATTGGGGGGTGGACCAGTTTGGATGGTCTTCCCCTAGAGTCTAATGGATCCAATAGGATTCCAGAACTCTCCGGGGGATGTACCTGCTGACCTCAACAGCCTCCATGTCAATGCCTTGGTTAGTTTGGTATGACATTTTGACCTGGGCTATTTGTTGCAGAGTAATAACTGATTCGCAATCAGTAAGGACAAATGCAGCTGAAGATTTAAAAACAGAACTTTACTTAAGCTTTCTCAGGCACAGATCCTTAGTTACATCTAACTAGTAGTAAGACAAAATGGAGACTGAGACACACACAAAGAGAGAGAAGGGAAGGAGTGGTTACACAAAGGAATTCAACTGTAAAACCCCATCTCCCTTCCATGTACACATAAACTTAGCAGCACCATCTGGTGGCTCTATAGGCAATTACCGTTCTCAATACAGTAACTTTAACTTATGGATGTTGCATATACCAACACTATTGACATGGTAGCACCCAGGCATCCGATTCCTCCGTAGCGGCAGCACAGGTCTCCCTGGTATACGGAGGATCCGAGGCTGCTAAAGTGAGAGGGTAGATGGCTGGAGCACAGGTGGCACTCAACTCGCACCAAACTGCGACATAGACTTTTTTTAAGGGACTATGCCATGACAGCAGTAAAGACAGCTTTCTTCACAGCCACCATAGCATCTGCAAAGTGCCGTCCAGTGAATGAGATTGGTTGGGAGGTGTAGGGGTGGGGCATCAGGGTTTTTTTATTGATTTTAATGGCTTTTTATTATGCTTTTATGATTGTAAGCTGCCCTGAGCCTCTGCGGAAAGGGCAGCATAGAAATAGGAATGAATCAATACATACATTTTCAAGGTCATGATGGAACAACCTTCACACTGTTATAGGGACAAAAACAATTAGTCTTTTTACACAGCTTATTTCTGTTGTAGATTCGATACTCTGAATCATAAACCAATGTAACAGTCTGGCTCAATCCCATGCCCTGCGGATCACGTTGAGGGCACATTGTGCCCTGTGGAAACCATGCGCACACAAACCGCGGGGCATGGGATCGCCTGTACTCAGATGATGGCCCCACAATCAGTCCTTCATTCCTTTCTCATACAAATAGCTGTTTACTAGCTGAACCATGGGCAGACTGCTGTCAGATGTACTTTGGAGCCTCTGGCACAGGTAAAAATTATCCTATCTAGCAGAAACCTCAAGAGAGAGCAGGTGACAGTGCCACCCCACATCCAACTTCATCACTGAATCTGGCTGGGATAGAGAGCTGCAGTTTCTAGCGGAAATATATCTGGTTCCAAATTCTTCAGAGATTTGTTCCCACTGCATAGTGAACAGTAAAGCCAAGTAGTCAAAGTGCATTCTTTTAACAGTAAGACCATGGGGCACATAAGGAAATGCTATTAATCCCACACTGGGAAAGTGGCCTGCTGATGTGTATGTGTTCCCCAAACATGAGGCCATTGGCACCAAAGAGTTAATCTTCCCTTCACATCCTAGGCACACTGGGCTAGGTCACCTTACTTTAAAATAATTGTAACTGGCCCCTGTCCTTGAATTCGTCTTTCTGTTCAGCTTCATGTTTTGACAATAGGTCAGATTCCTTCAGGGCAAATCTGGTAACCTTTCCTGGTTTTGAAGTTTTACATTTTTGTTGCTGCTGCTGTTTTTTGAGTTACAGATTTGCCGGGAGACCACCTGCCCATCTTTAAGTAAAAAAGCAAGGAAAACAGGATCTTTTTTTAAGGGAAGAACATTTATTTAACATGTTTGCCACATAATATGCATCCTTCATGAATTAATCATTAAGGGGGCGTATGTGTATTTGTTTACCCAGACTGACAGGATGGTCATTAAATCGGTGCTAGCAAACTAGCTTTTTGCCCTGGAGCTCTATGCATCAGGACTGTTTTAATTGCGAGAAGAAGAGCCACCATGAGGCTTTCCCTAATGCAGGCACCTGGTGCAGATGACTCAGTCCCTGCATTCCCCTCCAGCACAGCCTGGATACATCTGCCAATACCTGTCATTATCTGAGACATACTTGTCAAAACCATGCATCCCTTTAAGCTCTTGTGTCTTCCAGCAAGGGACCCTTGTCAGTTTTTCTGGCACCTGCAAACTGCTGTGCACCTGGTATTTAAATGGCACAGAAATGTGTTTTGATTGTTTTCCCACTTTAATGAACCTACCTGAGGGATATTTAGCTCTTATCTGGGAGCCTGTTACCCCGTCACTCACATTTACACTGCTTATATGGAGATTCAGAAACTCACTTGTACTGTTATACTAATCCATCTGCCAGAAGTCTTATCGCAAAATCTGCACAACTCCCAAAGGAGACTTTTGCACTGGTAATTTAAGCTAATGATTTCTAAACATATTTAGTCAGTTTTATGAAGACCTCATTAGAATGTGATTGTTTTTTAAGAATCCAAATGAGGTCTCTCAGTCATTTAGGCAAATCATTGTTGAATATTTCTCTGACAACAGGTGATGAAGTGGTTAAGAGTTAATGGAGGGTTAAGGGGTTTGCAAAACTCCTGCAGACTTTTTAAATACACTTTTAAAACCAAGGATCAATAATCTATTAGGATTGGCCAGTTTTTCTATTTAAATGGACTATGGCATTGAAGGAATGATGAACAAGAATATGATGCAGACATTTATGGTACCAAAATCAGAGTTCACTGACTAGGGGGTAAATATACTAACATCAGATTTCAGGGAAATGCTGCAGTGAGTAAAAGAGCCATTTCTGAATAGTCTTCTGATCCAAGGGAGCCTCTTCTTTCCTCATTTAAACTAGTCTGTAACTGATTCAGTTGCTATGGAAGCCAGTGGGAGTGTTTCCAAACTTTCCATTGACTTTGTTTGGCGTTGGATCTGGCCTTTGGTGACATGAGAATTACATTGGATAAAGTCACCTGTTTCTTCTTGGATACCCATGTAGAGTTTCAAGTAACTTTGAAGCGTTACTTCCTTTCCAAAGTCTTTTGTGTGCATAGGTTAGAGAGTCTGGTATGCTGCATCCATTCATATTCTCCTCCTGTGCATTCTCTAGATTGATATTAATACTTTGTGGGATACATTGAATCCCAAATAGCCTGTCAGTTACTTCACATGACCTTGTTTTAGTAAAACACTGTCTTTGTTTTCTGTGCTTGGAAAGAGGGGTGAGGGTGGAATTTACAAATGGCTGGTCCATGAAAATGAATTATACATTTGCTGCAACTCAACAGAAGTACTTAATATAAAAGTTCATGCATCATATTTTTCTGTCATTATTTTAGTATTACAAAATATTTACAAGCAGGTAAAATCAGAAATAATTATACAAAACCGCAGCAATTCAGAAACAGCACATTAAAGAGCACTTATAATAATTGTGGTTTCACAATTTAATGTCAAGCAGTTGAGATTACTGTGCACATAAGATACCTAACAAAACCCTACAAAACAAAGGAAATTAAGTGCTAAGCCACTTGATCATACATGTCATCAACACAACTACAGTTATAGCACCAACTACACCCTCCCCTAAACTCTAATATATTTATATAGCATCTTATTTTTTAAAAATGGTCACAAAGCACTTTAAAACTTAAATGCCCTTTTCACACAGCCACTCTAACCCTGATAAAATGGGTGTTACATTTTATTATACATGTTGCAGGGCACCCATAGAGCAGCCCTGCAACATGTATAATAGAATGTAACACCCATTTTATCAGGGTTAGATCGGCTGTGTGAAAAGGGCCTTAGTGGTATTGGAAAGCTATTCCAGTACTTCTCCAGCCCCACCACACTGCAGGCTGGGACTTCTGCAGCAGGTGGGAAGAATGGGGTGTTCAGCAGGTGGGAAGAATGGGGGTCCAATCAGTTCTGTGAGAAGCAGGATCACCCCCACCTGTGGCACAATTTCGGGGATGGGAGGATGATCAGTCTGAAAGAGCGGCTCAGAAAAGGGACTCAGGACAGGGAGGTGGGCATTCTTTCTCTTGGCTCTTCTGGACTATGGACTACAGTAATGCTTATTGCAGGATATCGGCACGCTATATAATTTACTCATTATTAAACTGAAGTCATCTCTGAGGTGAACCACGCCTATTGTTTTAACACTACCAGACAGTTTAAGACAAAATAAAGTATATTTCATCCAGCTGCCACTGCAGGGAAATTTTAGGAGAACTACTCAAATTATACTTAGTTCAGGAAAGTGAGGTTTACACTCCTGTTTTTATGTACCAGAGTTTTAGTTTGTGATGTTTTGCTTTTCTAATGAGCATAGGTGACTTTATTTTTACATCTCATATGAAACACAGAAACAAAAACATATAGATGTGGGGGAAATAGCTGTGTAGGCCACGCTAATCTCTGTTTCTAAGCTTAGAAATATTGTAACAGCATAACAAGATATTCATTTTGTTCCTAAATACATTTATCCTAGTAATAACTTTTAGTTATGTTGTTGTTTTTAATAAATAGTGAGTATTTCCCACTAGGAATTATGACAGATGTGATTTTGAATAGAATGCCAAAAAGAAAATTATTTATAAAATTCAGTAGTGTAAAATCATTGTTAATCTGGCAAGTCAGTAAATAACATCATATGTCTAACAGTCAAAACACATTTCTGCTTTCAAAACATATAACCAGCAATAACAAGTTGGCCTTATTCCATCAAGCGTAGCAGGGAGGAGTCCTTAGGGGAAAGAATTGGCTGTTATTCTCCAGGAAGCAAGGACTCTTTTGTAATCATTTAATAAAGATGTCCACAAATCAACAATGTTTGCCTCATTGAACAGGGCAGCAGCCTATATGTGCGTAACATTGCCCTCTGTAATTTCAAGCCAAGATTATATCCGTTTTTTGTTGCATTTCCTTGTCTACAATAGAAAAGATGTGCTTGAAAATGTTTATCAACTGCAATTGATATCTTAAATCTCACTGTCCAATTTAGATAAATCTGTCTGAGAAGTAAACATGAGTGGTTGAAGAATACACAAATAAATGAATAAACTTGCCATATCAGATGCTTGGAAATCACCCAAAGTGCACAGAAGGGAAGTGTAAAGGTGCTTTTTGGACACAGAGCTTGATGCTTACCTTTGCATTGCCCTGATTCTGGTGCTGTTTTGTGTCTCCTCTATACATTCATTTATTTACCAAAGCCACAGCCATAGCAGGCCAAAAATAGGCAGGATGCCAGGATCATAGCAGTATCCTGGCCAGGCTTCTTATTCTAGCAGTGGGAAAGGTGTGCTGCTGTACAAGCCCCTGTATCTCCTCAAGATTACGTCTTCCCTAGTGGGTAAAAACAGATGTGTGGCTCACAGGACTGCTCCTCAGGCTGCCTTATGACAGAAAACCATTGGCAATATCGCCCGGGTCAGGCCAGGGCACTGAACTGACATGCCTGCAACCAGGGAGCTGTCCTGCCAGCTGCACAGCCCGGGTAGGGTCAGGAGCACAACAAACAAGCAGGCAGCCATCTCTACCCCCACAGTGCTCCCAGCGCCCCCACCCCAATATGACGGACTGCCATGGCGGCTGTATGCCGAGGCACAACAGATGTGCTAGGCTGCTTTGGCCTGCTGTGGCCCAGTTGGGCAGGCCTTAGCCGAGGCTGTGACCTCAGAGATTTTCCAAGGTCACCGCCCAGGCTAGCCACCAACATGGCCCATGGCAATCCTGGGCTGACATCTGGTGGTGCCTGCACACACGTGTAGGTGGGTCCCAGGCTACAGCAGGTCAAAGCAGGAAAAGGTTACATCTATTTTTACCCAGTGTGATCATACATGGGCCTGTTAACCCTGGTTTGTGACCATATTATCCCATTTATGACCATGCTGCACAAGGTAACTACACAGTGCCAGAAGAACTGGGCCATCATGTAGATTTCATGTAACTAGGCACCTCAGTTTGTTACACACTGAACATTATACATTTGTTCTAAACAATGCTGGAAAACTCTCAGCCTATTAAGAGGAGAATAGACAGCCACTGCCGCTCGTGACTGGGGGCTGAGGAAGGGGGAGCAGTTTTGAATTCTACCCTAGGCTAAGCCCCTGTAGAGGTTGCCCTGGAGAAGCATTGAATCATGATGCACACCACAGATTATCCTTCCCATCCAGGTCTGCCCATCTTTAGGTCTGCGTTAAACAGCTCTTCTCTCCCATTGGAGGTAGCTTACACCTCTGAGCACTGTTGACACGCTGGAAGGACTAGTCTGCCGCTGTGCACATGGAAACTGGCAGGACATTCTCCACCACTGAAGTCAGTAAGAGTTTGTTATTGACTTGAATGGGTGAAGACCTGCACCCTGAGTTGCATCAGCAGACCTCATAGAGTGACTCTCGCCCACTGCAGGAGAAGTGAACTCCAGAACAATAAGTGCTTTTCATTTACAGAGTCTTTTATCTGAAGATCTAAAATGACATGAGAAGCATTATTTAGAACTCACAACACTTGTGTTATAACCATTTGGCAGACAGACAAAATGAATGTAAGATTTTGGATGGAGTGATTTATTTGCACTGGCACTAGGAATGTAATTCAGAAATCTAGGTTGAGACTAGAGTTTTCAAAGCAGAATAGAGCACGTAGACACATTTGTGTTAAAACGAATGGTATTTGTTCAAATCTTAACCCTCAAGTTCCTGTTCCCTATTCTGTCCCCCATGTACCTACAGTAAGCCACTCAGTACAAAGTGTCCAGCACTGAAAGTAAACAGCATGAAGAGAGAAAGAAGACTGAATTTTATTTCCTATCAGGCCTGTTGGTAATTGGCTAAACATTTTTAATCAAATATATTTTTTATTTCAGATTTATATGTGGCAAAGTACTAAATGCTTCTTGGATCTCCATCTACTTCAAATCAATTAATTAAACATACATTCTGTTATTCCTTTAGTTGTAAAAACAACTAAAACCTTTTTCACAGAAGACTTTAGTTAACCATTGCTTTTACTTCCTTGAAATTCCATTTCAGGCTTGATGTCTATTTTATCATCTCTATTTAGCTCAGAATTAATTCAAAAGGACAATTTATAAAACTGTTATGCATTAACAATAAGTCATCCAGTGCTCTTGCATCAGCCCAAAGTCAGAACAAATAAGGAGCTCTGTATAATCAGCATTATTTAAAGTACTCTATGCAACTGTGAGGTTTATTTCACTAAATAATAATGCTATGCTGTTCCTATACCAAACCTGTAAAGAAGAGTGAATCCCTGCACTTGTTTTTCATGGCCATTACTTCAAGGTGCGTAACTTGCCTTAAACCAGTTACATTGCTTCAGGACAATCAAGCTTAGGCTAGCCCCTGAGTACTGCCCTTCATCCATGTATGTACCTTCTTGTATTTCTTATCGCATTTATTGATAGTGAATACAACTTACAACTTTTGTCATTCCTGTCAGTTTTCAAGTTTTGCTTCTGGTGTGGTCTAAGTAGGCGATCACCAGTCTCTAATATATTAGTAAAGTAAACGTGTAAGTAAATGCCCCCTGCGGTAAGATACTATGGCCAGAGAGTGTTAATCACCAACCACTCCCCCTTCCTGAGGGGGAATTGTCAGGGAGTTGTTGTTGTGGATCCACTGCTTCCAGCCTGCGTCATATTCCAAACCCATAGCACAGTGTGATGCTAGAAGCTCCTATGGAACAAAGCTATGGCGCTCAGGCATTCCTCCACTCCTACCAGAAGAATTGCATCAGGGCATCTTACATCAAATGTAATCCGGGAGTTAATCCTAGATCAGGCGGCTGACCTTGTGTGTATTATGGAAACCTGACTGGACATTGAGGTCGCTTTCAGACCTACCTCCCCCCTCGCGCATATTCTGGCTGGGGGGGGAGGAATGCGCAGCCAGGATATACATGGGGATCGGCCTGTCTGAAAGCCTTCCCGTGTTCAACTTTGCCGGCAGATACACGCAGGGATGCAGAGCTGGATTTCCTGCTCTGCATCCTTGCGCGTGTCTGCCGGCAAAGCCGTGCGGGCGGTACTTTCAGACCAGCCGATCCCCGCACATATCCTGACTGCGCATTCCCCCCAGCAGCCAGAATATGTGCAGGGGGAGAAGGTCTCTAAGTGGCCTGAGTTGGAGCCTGTATTGGCTGATCTTGTTCCAGCTGGGTACTCTGTCCAGCACCAGCCATGATTGGGAGGGGGGGCGGTGTAGCCATTATTTTTAAGGAGGCATGGTCTGTGAGGAGATTTCCTGTGCAATCTATCATAGGAGTCGAGGGCCTCCACCTGGTGTTTGATTTGGCCAGAGACAGAATGGGGATGTTGCTGATATACCATGCACCCACCTACTCAGCAGCTTCCCTGTCCACTCTGACTGAGCTGGTGTTGGAGGTGGTGTTGTGGTCCCCCAGGACTGTGGTCCTGGAAGACTTCAATATCCACGCCAACATCAGTCTTGGAGGGGTGGAGTTGGAGTTCATGGCGGCCATGGCAACCATGGGCCTGTCTCAGATAGTTGTCGGCACACCCATGTTGGCGGGCATACCCTGGACATGATATTTTGCACAGGCCTTGAGGTGGGGGATCCGTTAGTGGGGGAGGTGTCATCTGTGCCCTTGTCATGGTCAGATCATTATCTCTTCCAGGTCAGTATCCTGGCACATGTCAGCCCCTGGAAGGGCACAGGACCAGTTCGATTGGCCGCCCCTGGAGACTTATGGAACCTGAGAGGTTCCGGAATGCACTAGGGGATGTATCCTCTGGACTTGATGGTCGTTCACTCAATGACCTCGTGCCCTTATGGAATCTTGTGCTGACTGAGGCCATCGACAATACAGCTCCTAGGCGCTCGCTCCCAAACTGCTGATGCCACAGATCCAGCGTTTTTGCTGCCCTCATTGCGTCCACTAAGTCACGTCCAGCTGAGCTTTTCCGGGTAGTGAGGGGGCTAGTCAGTCTGGCCTCCCTCTGCCTGGACCTAGAGTCATCTAATGCTCGCTGTGACTTGTTTGTTGATCTTTTTGCGGACAAAATTGCTCAAATTCATCATGGATTGTCAATGCCTCCCTTAGGGAGGGTAGAGTGCCGGACTGCCTCAAAGAGGCGGTGATGTGGCCTCTGTTCAAAAAACCATCACTTGACATTGACACCCTGGCCAGTTATCGGCCAGTCTCTAATCTTCCCTTTTAGGGAAGGTTATCGAGTGGGTGGTGGCTCACCAGCTTCCGGAGCATCTGGACCAGATCGGTTTCCTTGATCCCTCGCAATCTGGCTTTCGTCTGGGTTATGGCACTAAGACTGTGCTTGTGGCATTGGTCGACAACAGTTGGATCAAGGTAGTTTGACCTGGTTGATCCTATTAGATCTCTCGGCTGCATTTGATACCATTGATCATGAGTTGTTGTTGGTGACTCGGTTGCGGGACCAAGCCAGAGTGGGTGGTACCATTCTTGAATGGTTCCACTCCTTCCTAGCTAGGAGATCTCAGCATGTGGTGCTGGGTGATTGCTCATCTTTGCCCTGGGACCTTACATGTGGAGTCCCACAAGGTTCCATCTTATCCCCTCACTTGTTCAATGTGTACATGCAGCCTTTGGGGGCAATCGTCAGAGGGTTTGGGGTGAGGTGTCATCAATATGCTGATTATACCCAACTGTACCTTACTTTTACATCTGACCCAGGCCCTGCAGTCTCGGTGCTTACCTGGTGTCTGTCAGATGTCGGGGACTGGATGAGGGCGAGCCGTCTGAAGCTGAATCCTGACAAGACAGAGGTGATGGTGGTGGGCAAAGCCGGGGATGTAATGGCCCCCATCGTTGATGGGGTCCATCCCCCCGTGTCTCAGGTTCGTAGTCTAGGGGTGTTACTGGACCCGGAGCTGCACCTGGATGTCCATGTGGCGGCTGTGGTGAAAGGTGCATTTCGCCAATTACATCTGGTGCGATGGCTTAAGCCATATGTCTCGGACATGGACCTTGCCACCATCACACATACTTTTATTACCTCAAGATTGAATTATTGTAACGTGCTCTATGTGGGGCTACCCTTGGTGATGGTCCGGAGACTGCAGCTGGTGCAGAATGCAGTGGTTTGCCTCCTTAGGGGGGTGAGTTGTCACGAGCACATTATGCTGGTGCTCCGTTCCCTGCGCTGGCTGCCAGTAGTCTACCAGGCCCAATTCAAGGTGTTGGTTTTGACCTTTAAAGCCCTAAATGGCCTGGGCCCCACCTATCTGCAGGATCATCTCACTCCCCGGGTTCTGGATCCACCTCTGCAGTCGGCGGGGAGCGCCCTCCTTGAGATCCCCTACATGTCAACTATGAGGAGGGCATTCTCGAAGGCTGCACAGCTCCCTCCTGCCAGAGGTCTGCCTGTCCATAGACCTCCTTTCTTTTCATAGACAGTGCAAGACCTGGCTGTTCTGCCGAGCCTTTGGTGAGGGAGACGGGTAATGGGGAGAGTGGGGGTTCTCTTTTTTGCCAGGTTTTAATTCTTTTATGTTGTTTTATATTGAATTTTATATTACTTATTATTTTTATTGTTGTAAGCTGCCCTGAACTGCGGAAGCAGAAGAGGGTGAAATAAAAATGTAATCAACTAAACTAAATGCAAACAGAAAAACAAAAAACCCAGTCATTGGGGCCGATACCATGCCCCACACACGCATGCACAACCGCTCGATTTGGGCAGGCATCAATAGCCCCGTGCTGGGGGCACACGCAGTTTGCACGTACATCCATGTGGTGCTCCGCAGGGCATGGGACCAGCCCCACTGAAGAAAAAAACAACAAAACATGAAGTTGTACGTCTCTAAATTTTCGATTTTGGAGCAGAAAGGCTCATTTTAAATGTCTCTTAGGATGCTTTTAGATGAACAGCGTGCACTATCATGTGACTTTTCTAATTACCTTTGGCGGCTTTTAGACAAGACTTCTCATGCGTTATCGCTGTTCATGCATTCTTTTAATACCACGGATTAAATACCTCGATATCGAGGTATAACACATGAGCGGCAATAACGCACAAGAAGTCTCCTCTAAAAGCCGCCTGCGGTAATTTGAAAAGTCATCACGTGATGACAGTCCTGTGTGTCTAAACTGCACTAAGATAGACGTTTCTTTTCAGCACTCAGTGCTTTAGTCAAATCTATTTTTTAAGGTTTATTTAGCTAAACTGAGTGATATGGAGGACATCAAGTGCCCATCCGAAAGGAACTGGTTTAAAGTTAGAAACATAATGATCTGTAGCTGTGTTGAGACTAGGTTCCCAGCTGCAGCTGCGTCCTCTTTCATCCATGCCTTGGACACCTTTGTGTGCATCAGATTCCACCTATGGAAAGAACAAAGCAACAGGCAGGAAGAGGAAAATAAGGTCACAAACAGGGTTGTGAATGGGCTGCACTAAACTCGTAACATTGTGTAACACTGTATTTCTGCACACGACACAGGAAAAGGGATTCACTATAAAAAAATGCATTTGAAATAATTCCCCAGCAATGAATATAAAGGTTTGCCCTGTTTGAGTCAGGGTTTTGAACAAAGCCAGTGGCCTGGATTATCAAATAGAATAGACAGATAGATAAAAAATGAGCCTTCAATATGTTTCTTATGGTTTCCATTTTCCTGACTGCAGGGCTTTTGGAAATTCTTCCTGATGGAATTTTAAAAATTATTATAAACAGGAGAGCAGAAGCTATAGGCAATCTGAGCTACATGCAGCTATTTTAAATGTTTTCCATACCGGGTATTCATTGCTTGAACAACACTTGTAGATATAATTCCCCAGTAAGAGATTATGTAAAACATAGTGCAGTATTTTTATGTTGGGGGGGGATTTAAAGTAAAAGTATGCATTATGCACAATTATACACACCTGTTATAAGATTAATACTTAATTACCCCTTGGCCAACAGGAAAGGAGAAAGAGAAAACAGTAAACACACAGCAGATAGTAGTCCTGTTGCTATATGCCCAGTTCTGCCCGTTCTCACAGGAGGCAATAGGTACACCTACCGGCATGCCTTGGGCAGCCTTACCCTACGATGCGTTGCACCGTGTGTCTGGCGGCCACCAGATATACCCCTCACCACCTGGCAGGACAGGCAGCTGGCTGTTATGTGCTGCATCCTTGGAAAAAGGCCAGGAACACAGCGCGTACAGCCTTACTCAAAGTGGGGTAAGGCTGCCCAACACGCAGTAGCACGTTGCCGCACAGCGAGCTCTGCTGCAGAGCTTTGCGCCAGGCCCTATCTCCAGTCCCGCGCAGCCATGTCATAGCCAGGGATGGGATAGTGGAAGTAGAGAAGGGTGGGACAGCCGCTCATGTAGCCGGTGCCTCAGCCCATCCAGGGCAGGACAGTTAACAGCAGCTTGCCCGGCTTCCCCGCAGGGTGGTGCCAATCATCTGCCGTACTCTCCGTGCTGACCGCAAAGTGTGGCAGCAGCGATTGCCTGCCATGGGGCCTGCGGGGATCAGGCCTGCCACACTCATGTCACTGCAACCACAGTTTTTTATGTAGCCTGCAATTATTATTAGCAAGCATTTATATAGCGCAAGCAATGTACCTGGCGCTTCACAAATTAATTGAATAGACACGGTCCCTGCCCTAGAGCTTGCAATCTGAGAGACCGGGGGGGTGGGGAGGGGAGGGGAGGAGACAAGGAGTGTAACATTCACGAAGATGCGAGGTCCCAGTTGCACACGCTTGGCTTGGTTACATGGCCAATGGGCAGCAAGACAAGTTAAAGGTTACCCTGTGACAGGGGACCCACCAATCTCTCAACCTCCAGAGAGAGAGCCCAAGCTGCCCATGTGCTGAGATGGAGACAAAGTAGGTCAGATGTTACCTCTTACTGGACCAACTTCTGTTGGTGAGAGTGTGCAAGCTTTATGATTGCACAGACCCTTATTCAGGCAAGTAAAATGCTAGAACTACTATGCCTGAACTTTTACATGCCTAAGAAAGGGCCTTATGTGGCCAGAAAGCAGGCATACTGTCACCAGCAGAGGTTGGTTAAATATAAAAGATATAATTTGAACTACTTTGTCTCCATCTCTTACATTTGTGGTCAATAAAACAACCACCCTCTCTCCCTATGTACTGGAATTATTCCCAAGAAGGACCTCATCCAAAATCTGCTGAAATGAATGGGTCCCTCCCTTAGCTGAAAGACTTTCCCAAGATTACATAAGGGATTATTAGCAGGACCAAGGGCAAAATCCAGTCCTGTACGCACATGAGCCAAGTTTCTCTTTGAGAAATTAAGTCTGCCTTGGGAAAATGTTTTCCTTTTTGACATTAAGGGAAAAAACCTCTTATGTCTGCAGTGTGCTTTTTCTGCTGCTTATAAGAGCAAGATATTTTTGAAACAAGTAATAACTGCAGGTGGAAATAAAGATTCAGAGGAGTTTGAGTTTACTGAAGCTTCCCTTTGTAGCTATTCCCCCTGGATACACCTTGACTAGGAGAGAACAGGAAATGAATGGTTATTGTAACTGAGCTATGCACAGGATAAACACCCTTTATGCTACATACAAATTTGCCTTTTTTCCCAAGCTTAGTATTACTCCCACATACAATTCACAGAATTGCTCTTTGAGGTGGAAGATGCATGTCCTTTAAAGAAATGAACAATTTTCCTTTGTAAGTGGCTTGACTGTTTTCCCTAGGATTGGAGTTTATGCCATAAATCCCTGGAAAAGATACAGAACTGTCTCAAACTGGAATATGAACCTTAATTTATTTTGTATTTCTAAAAGGTCAAATGCTGCAAATACTGGCCAGATGACACAGAAATATATAAAGACATTAAAGTTACCCTAATAGAAACAGAGCTCTTGGCTGAATATGTGATTCGAACATTTGCCGTCGAAAAGGTAAGTTTTTTAAGATATTCTTTTAAATATGATAGTATTTCCTTGTGTGAGTTAAATTACTCTAAAGAAGATCCATTTTTTCCTCTATCAAATTGCCCATTTGTCATATGAGACATTTTGGGGTAGTCCTTCAGTACTCCCTTTTGGAGAATCAAGTTTTCCCTTTTTAAAAAAATGATGAATTCCTCCTGCCCACCTCCATCCTCTTTTCTATTGGTCAAAACATCAAATGGAGATATGTCATTCCTCCAGTAAATTAAAGGAGGAATGACCCTGATCATCAAAACCACATTGATGATCTTTTCCCTTCTCTTACCCACTGTAGTTGAGCTTGTGCCAAAAACGAGCCTTCTGAATTCTGTTGTTTCTCAAGTGTCCAGTCTTGCTACAAATACTATATTGCAGTCTCAGCTGCAATGTGCTATATTCTTTCCCATCTCCAATGGCACGATACAAAAAGAGTTAGGATATAAATATCCATCCATGTAAACCTACCATTCTTCTGGTGTGAGCATACTCCAGGTCTCTGATCCTCAATGAACTGTGCCAGCACAACTCATATTTGCTTCTATGGGGCGTGCATCAGCATAGCTTTTTGAGGGTCTGCACCTTGGAGAGAACACATTCAGTTCTAGATAATAATAGTTTATTGGCACTGGCTTTCTCCGTGGCCTAAGCAGTTCTAGATGTGCTTTGTAATCAAACCTATCCGAGCATTAGGTAATAGTCTCTCCTAGGATCCATACTTCTTCATTTATGCCAGTTCATTATTCTCCTTTCTTCTTGAGGTCGTTATCAAGAGCTCCTTATTCTGCCATTGAAATCAACTGAAATTTTGCCATGGGCTTTACTGGGAACAGGACTGGGTCCATTGAGACACTGCTTTATTTACAGCAGATGCTTTGAGCTACAGTGCCCTAGATGCTGCATCCCTGTCCTCATTCTTGCATGCGGTTAATAAGTCTTTTTATTTATTTAGATTTCTAGGCTGCCCTAACCCAGAGGCTTGAGGGGATTCTTATTTGACTGGTCAAATAAATAGTTTTTACATTGCCTCTGGAAAAGGCTTAGACTTTGGCAAACATCCAGAGAAAACAAGTTCCAGAGCAGCCACCAAGAACACCTCTGTCTGTGCCCTTGGTGTATGACTTATCGTGCCAATGGTACATGCAAGAGGACACTCCCAGCTGACCTCAGTGGCCTTAATAGGACACAAGGGAGGAGGCAGTCTTTTAGTTTTTTGGTCTAAACAACAATATTATATTACTTCATTACCATTCAAATAGATGTAAACTGTTTATATGCTAACTAACTGCAGAGAAAAAATATACTGCTTGAAGAATAATAAATACAGATTAAAAATACACTTATTAAAATCATAAATATTTATACAGCAGGTAACATTCATATCTGACCAAGCTGGACTTTATCTGTCAAAGTGCTGTTGTTTGGTTTTGAAAAAAAGTACAACGGCCTGTGGTCTGTGTGTTTGTAAAAGATGCTCTTACACTGGTAAACATGCAGAGTTGCAGTTTTACGGATAACAAAGACTAGCTTTTTAAAACCTATTTAACCTTGATGCCCCGGAATCTGATGTTGCAGATTGCTTTAGTCTTCAAACTCCCTTCACCTAGACATGAAATTTTCCACAGCCCGCTGTGACATGTTTATGACATACTTCGCAGATAAAACTACTCACATTGAACATGACTTTGACTCCGCCCTAGGGACAGTGCCAGAACCTGAGGTTACAAATGCCCTGCCTAGTCCATGTTTGTGGGATCAGTTTCAATCAGTGACACCTGCTGAGATGGAGGCTGTGCTTGGGTCTGTTCGGGCCACAATGTGTGAACTTGATTCCTGCCTGTCCTGGCTGTTCAAGGCCAGTCAGGAGACAGTTGGGCCGTTGCTGGCCGGGGTTGTCAACATCTCCCTTGGGGAGGTTCGGCCACTCCTCAAGAAACCATCTCTGGATGTTGACTCTGCGGTAAGCTATTGTCCTGTGTCTAACCTTCCCTTTTTAGGGAAGGTTATTGAATGGGTGGTGGCCCATCAGTTGCAGGAGCATCTTAACCACATTGGTTTTCTGGATCCCTCGCAGATTGGCTTTCGTCCAGGTTATGGCACAGAGACTGCTTTTGTGTCCTTAGTTGATGACCTAAGTAGAATTAGACAGGGGACATTCAACCCTGCTGGTGCTGCTTGATCTCTCAGCGGCTTTTGATACCATGAACCATGAGGTGTTGGTGACACGCCTGCAGGACCTTGCTGGGACAGCTTTGCAGTGATTCTGTTCATTCCTGGCCGATCGATCTCAGCGGGTAGTCCTGGGGGAGTATACCTCTTCCCCCAGGGTTCTCCTGTGTGGGATCCTGCAGGGTTCCATTCTTTCCCCTCTATTGTTCAATGTGTATATGTAGCCACTGGGGGAGGTGCTGCATCGGTGGAGGGTACATAAGAACATAAGAATTGCCATACCCTGTCAGACCAACGGCCCATCAAGCCCAGCATCCTGTCTCAGACAGTGGCCAATCACGGGGGCCTGGGAGAAGCACCCAACAGTTTCCTTGATCCCTCCTAGTTTGGGTCACGGCCTGGGTATGGTACGGAGACGGCATTAGTGGCCTTGGTTGACGATCTCCGTCTGGCGTTGGACATGGGTTGTCAGACCTTACTGGTCCTGCTAGACCTGTTGGCTGCATTCGACACAGTC
>QEPC01012741.1:2437602-2452295 GCA_003113815.1 Sphenodon punctatus
CCCTCCAAAGCAGCACAGGGGCTGCCAGAGTGGAGGAGGGACTGTTCTACTATGTCCCTGAAGGACTCCTCAATAAACCTCTCTGTCTGCCTCAGTTCCTCCACTTCTACCACTCTAGCCTCCAGAGACTGTACACATTATCTGAGAGCTAGGAGCTCTTTGCACCGGGTACATACATACAACCTCTCTCCAACAGGAAGATAGTCATACATGTGACTATGGCCCCAGGTCTGCTGAGTTTTCGCCGAGCCTGCAAGACCTGGCTGTTCGCCCAGACCTTCGGAGGGAAGGGTGGAGTAGTTGGGGATAAATCTGGGTTTTTAAAAGATTTTTTAAAATGTTTTGTAGTCTTGGATTTTTATTGGATTTTATTGTTATGTATTTTTTTGACTTTGTAAGCCGCCCCAAGATGACGTAGGCATGAGGGGGGTGGCTAAAAACTATAAGGAAATAAATAAATGTGACACTCAGTGCAAAAGACTGGATAGGCCCCATCCCACTGCTGGACTGCTGTCTGCATGTTGTTTAGGGGGATTGTTAGACTTAGCACTAGTTATGCGATTATGTACGATGGAACGTGAGTTAACTGTCCTGCACAAGTGCACTCACCTCACCTGGGTGTCCCACCCATGGCAAACTCCCTGGCAAACTCCCCTGTTTGCTATGCCTGTCAGCTATCTCCTGGGCCGCTCAGCTCCTAGGTCGCTTGCTGTCTGCTCTCCTTCTGAACTCTGGAGGCCTGGACTCTGAGTCAGCAGGAATTAGCTCCTCCCCCTCGTTAAGCAGCGCTCAGCTAGCTCCTCCCCCTCATTAAGCAACATTCAGCACTGGTGACAATACGTTGTCACCAGTATGCTGATGATACTCATCTGTACCACTCCTTTACATCTGACCCAGGCCCAGCAGTCTGTGTGCTTTCTTGGTGTTTGGCGGCTGTGGGGGACTGGATGAGGTCTAGCTGATTGAAACTGAATCCTGACAAGACAGAGGTGATGCTCGTTGGTGGGATCGGTGATCTGGGTGAGAGGGGTTCTCCTATCATTGATGGGGTCTGCCCAGAGTTGTCATCCAGCATTCAGAGCCTTGGGGTGCTCCCACAGCTGCACTTGGATGTGCAGGTGTCGACTGTGGCCAGGAGCGCTTTTTGCCAACTACATCTGGTGCGACGGCTCCATCCGTATTTCTCGGACTCTGATCCTGCCACCATCATCCATGCATTTGACACCTCACAGCTGGACTACTGCAATGCACTGTACGTGGGGCTGCCCATGGTGATAATCCAGAAGCTGCAGCTGATGCAGAATGCCACAGCCCATCTGCTTATGGGGACGGGCCGCCAAGAGCACATTCTGCCAGCGCTCCGGGCTCTGCACTGGCTGCCTATTGTCTTCCGGGCCCAATTCATGGTGCTGCTTTTAACCTATAAAGCCCTAAACAGCCTGAGCCCAGCCTCTCTGAGGGACCGCCTCACTTTCCGCTTGTCAGAGTGACCCCTGCAGCTGTCAGGGGGCGCCCTCCTAGAGGTTCCCCGCTATAGATTGGTGGGGACCAACAGGCAGGTGTTCTTGGCGACTATACCTATGTTGTGGAACTCACTCCCGGTGGGTGTCCGTCTCAGCCCAAATCTTCTCATGGCTCTTCTGCCAGGCTTTCAGTGATGGGGAGGGGTTTGGGGTGTAGGACTGGGTGGGCTCTTCTGTGGGGGTGTCTGTGCTCTAGAATGGGTTTTTATTGTTTTCTACTATTCTTATTGTTGTATTTTCGTATATTTATATTTATTATATGTTGATATGATTTTATTGTTGTAAGTCACCTAGAGCTGCCGTAGGCAGAATGTAGGCAGGGTAAAAATGAATAAATAATAACAACAACAATAACAACAACAATAATAGTAATAATTTTAAAAATTATAAACATGCAAATTCAGCAAGTCCTTTGCAGATATTTCACTGGCACTACATGCTGCAGGTGTCCTTTTACTAAGGGATATACTGAAGGTAGCCCTTATGTGGCTGACCGATGAGGTTTATACAAAACATAAGGAGTCTTTCCCCTACCTCTGGTGCAGCCCATAGCAGAGACCCAGCCAATGACTGAAAAAGCACAGAGACTTGGCTAAAGCTGGGACTGACTCACCAGGAAGGGGAGGGTGAGTAGATAGAAACTAACTATGCAACCAGCCAGGCAACAGGTGGGGTGAGGGAGCATGCTGTGGGCGCCCTTTTGTTTTTCCAATCTGTATTACCCCTGAGCCAAGAAGCTATGATTCTGACCAGCTCTTATTATACAGGCCGTGCAGCTCTTCCTCCTTCTGCCACCTCCCCCAGTGCAGCTGTTTTGGGGCTAGTCTGTAATTTTGTGCTCATATAAACACCACACAGATGGCAACCTGAACTCCTTTCAAACTTAGGACAGCAGCATGACGTGTGCATTACATCACAGGGATAAAAATCCAGATAGCTGTGTTCTAGTCCTGACTTTGCTATTGGCTTGTGTTGGAGTCATGGGTAAGGAGTCTTGCCCCTACCAGTTCCCCCTACTTATGGGAAACATTCCTCCACCTCAGATACCCCATCTGTACAATGGCTACATCCCCATCTCACAAGCTTCTTCTGGAATTTGTTTCTTTAATGTTTGAATAGGGCTTGAAGATTCTCAAATTAGAAGGTAACTTAAAGTATAAGGTATTTAATTCAGTTTATTTTATGTTAAGATTTTGAATTAAGATAAAAATTCATGCATTATCTTGCCTTTAAAAATCAACAGCAGTAATTTTAAGGGTTTCCCAAGTATTTACACTCTTATTCAGCTGATATTCCTCCCCTATTTACTTTCACATTCGTATTCCAACCTTTTTTTCTTCTCTTTTATTTTAAATATGGACAGAGAGGTGCCCATGAAATTCGAGAAATCAGGCAATTTCACTTCACAGGCTGGCCAGACCATGGCGTACCTTATCATGCAACAGGACTGCTAGGATTTGTACGCCAGGTCAAATCCAAGAGCCCTCCTAATGCAGGCCCTCTTGTTGTGCATTGCAGGTAAGCAGAGCAGAAGAGTCTTCTTCTAGTTGTCTAGCTGATATTGTTGACCTACTTTTGCCTCATTATATTGTGTAACTTCTCCACAAATAGTGGAAGCCCATAGAGCTACTTGCATGGTAAGGTACTACCTAATATAAACCAGAATAGCAATCAGGCCAAATATTGCAAACCTTTATGTGCAGATCTCTCTTGACTTCAGTACTTGTTCCAGTCGGGGTGGGGGAAGCACCTGCACGAGGCAATTCATTTACTTGCATTTTGTAAAAATTCACATGGTGTTGACTATATTCTGTTGTTCTAGTGCTGGTGCTGGTAGAACCGGTTGTTTCATCGTCATTGACATTATGCTAGACATGGCCGAAAGAGAAGGTGTCGTAGACATATACAACTGCGTCAGGGAGCTTCGATCTCGAAGAGTTAACATGGTGCAGACAGAGGTATCATCATCTTTTGCTGAACACTTTTGCATTATTCATGATAGAAGTGCAGCTTTTTCTATCAGGGATTAGAAATAAATTGAACATGAACACAGGTTGCAGGACACTTTTGAGATAATCGTGCAGAATCAATAAAAATGCAAATACAGAGCTGCAAACAGACCTCGGCTAGCCTTACAAAAAATAAGTCCTAAGCTTTTAGTTGTCCTGTTGAAAAAAAATGTTAGACAAAAACATTTAAAGTAATATTTGTAAATAAATGCAAATTAATTTAAATCTGCACAATAGCACTAGAGCTGCAACTGGTTACCCCATCAGTCGGGCACCCCGTTGAACTTAGGGTACCTGACGTGCCCTGGTCGCGTTCAGTCACCAACTGGTACCCAAATCAGCCTACCCAACTCCCCAGGCTGACTCACCTCACCAGCTGGACTGCTTTCCCTCTGGTCCAGACTCCTGGCTACTCCCTGCTTCTCCCCAGCCCTCACGCTGCTCGAGCTGGGGGAGAACAAGGAGGCCTTTTCTCATCTGCGTGTTTCCCTAATGGGTCCTCTGTTCCCAGGGGACCCAAAATAGGGGAGTGTATGCTCTTCTGATATGGGTCCCTCTGGGAACAGGGGACCCTAGAGGGGGTACACACATATGGAAAGTGGCCTCCTCCCCTTGCCCCGCCTGCTCAGTAAAAGCCAAGCCGGGAAGTTCCCTGCTCAGTTGAGCGGCACGCAGACCAGCAGGGAGCAGCCAGGAGTCTGGACCAGAGGAGCAGCAGCCCAGTCGGGTGAGGTGAGTCAGCCCAGGGAATTAGGTAGCCCATCAGGTCAGTAGCCCAGGACACACACAAAAATTAAGGTATTACCTGTGGGTAGGTAAAGTGCTATCCACTACAGCTCTAAATAGCACTTTGAGGAATGTCTGAAAGTTGACTTTGTCTCGTGCATTTCCACATGAGAGAGAAATATCAGCGTTAGGTAAATGAAATTGCAACTGATGTAAGGCAGTTATTTTTGCAATATAATAACAATGAAGAAAATACTAGTGCTGCTATATTCCTTTTGCAGTAAGCACTACTCGAAACTAAGCAGAGACTTTAATGCATGCAGTGATGTGAAGGACCACAAAGCCAATTGGTATACTTTAAAAAATAACTTAAACTAAACTGAGTCAGACCAATGGTCCATCTTAGCCCAATATTATCACAACCTGACACAGGAGCAGGGGTTTCAAATTCGGGTCCAAATCTGGCTCTTCCAGGGTCTCCAGCAGAGGCCATCCCGGTGTGCTACCTGTGACCCCTCCAAGCCCCCAGCGGAGGCCTCCCCCAGGCGTGCTGCCAGGGATTCTGGGGTGGAGGTGCTGGGGATTGAACCTGGGACCTTATACATGCAAAGCACGTGCTCTTACTACTTGAGCTATGCCCTCCCCCCACTTCTGGTTGTCATATTAATGGACTAAGTTTCTAGAGTGATGATTGTTTTTTAAAGAGCTTGGTATCAGTTAGTTAATGGTTTTACAGAGTAGTGGAAGAAAAATATGCAAGATGAGGCAGTTAGAAAAACTGTATTTTATTGTGTATAGGTTTGGAGCTGGAGGGGTAGCACTTATCACTGGTCCTTACTGACTATTGTTCTATGTGCCTCAGTGAGCACTATGTGTGTTGCTTCCCTTAATCAGTGATGGTTTGTGTTTGATTTACCAGGAGCAGTACGTGTTCATCCATGATGCAATACTGGAAGCCTGTCTATGTGGAGACACATCTGTTCCTGCTTCTCAAGTTAGGTCCGTTTATTATGAAATGAACAAACTGGATCCTCAAACTAACTCAAGCCAAATCAAAGAGGAATTTAGGGTAAGTCATGAGTAGCGGGACAAAGAACTATGCAATATGTCAGTTGTTCTCAAATGAATTTTTGTGACAATAGTAACTTGGTTATTACCAGCAGGGAGCTTAGGCAAGGATTCTGTGTGGACCCAGTACTCCAAAAACATGGTGGCTGCACGTATGGGATGGGAATTTTGGTTTTGGATTAAGCCATAACTGCATGGACTTGGCAGTTATGGATTAATCTGAACCAACCCATAAATTGGGCTCCCAGTTACAGATTCGAGTTTCTGATCTGTATTTTCCCCTACTCCCAGCCCCAGGACCCTGGAATGTTACTTACCGGCCTTGGAGAGCTTGATTGAAGCGCTGCTGCTGCTGTGGGGGCTTCGTCGGGCTCTCTCACCACGGCATCCTCCGTGCTCCTTATCGCACATGTGCAAAACGTTACACACCATTTGTATGTTTAATGTTTTATATTGATTATTAATGGAATTTATATTATTGTTATTTATATTTTTATTATATTTTTATGTTACGCTGTGAGCCACCACGAGCTGCCTGCGGCAGAAGGGGCAGGATATAACTTTAGTAAATAATTTAAATAAAATGGCCACTGCCCTTAACCAAAATGGCAGTGACGTCATTTTGTCCGACAGCCTTTTGGTTAAGGGCAGTGGGCCATTTTATGCATGTGCAGAATGGCCCCAGCAGCCATTTTGCACATGCACGATAAGCAGGGAGGACACCACTGCAAGAGAGCCTGCTGGAGCCCCCGCAGCAGCAACAGCGGTGCTTCAATCAAGACTTCTGAGGCTGGTAAGTAACACTTCGAGGGGTGCGGGCCCGAGGAGTCAGCATGGATGGGACTCAGTACGGTTCCTTCCCATTCAGTTTCCCATTGAGTTCATTGTGAAAAATAAAAAACCAAAAATCCAAATCTGTAAAAATATCTGGATTTTCAAAAGAACTGAACCAGAAAAAATGTTTAACCAAAATGCCATCTGAAGTCCCATCCCTAGTGCACATGAAGTTCCTGGAGGCTGTATGCAGCCCTTGAGGCTGCCCCTGAGAATCACTGCAATATTAGTGGAGAACCTCAGTGGTCTTTGGATCAGGCCCATGAGGAAATAACCAAGTTAGGTCCGTGTATTGCCCTGTACAATGCAGGACAATATGATGTCATACATTTCTATTAAATTATATAAAAAAGTGATGAAATTCAATAGGATAATTGAAAAATCCTTGCTTTCCTCATAGCTCCTTATACTTTCTCTGGAATGTAGGTTACTTTGTCTTTGTCCTTCATACATGTTCATGGCGAGCCACCCAGAGTTTCTTTCAAAATCCAGCAAGTTGTCATTTATTTATTTATTTAATACATTTGTACCCCGCCCCTCCTGCAAACAGCTCGGGGCGGCTAACAAATTTCACATAATTTAAAATATTTAAAACCATCATAAAAAATCTTAACAATTAAAACAGGGAAGGACAAAAAAAATATTATAACAAATAATAAAGAAGGGTAGGAGGATAAAAACCCACTAACCCACCCTCCCCAAAGGCCTGGGTGAACAGCCAGGTTTTACAAGTTCGCCGGAATGTTAAAAGGCTCGGGGCCAGGCAAGCTTCCTCTGGGAGGGAATTCCAAAGACGTGGCCCGGCCACCGAGAATGTCCTCTCCATTGTGGCCCCCCACTTAACACAGGGGACCTCCAAGAAGGCACCCCCTGCAGACCGAAGGAGCCACTCTGGGGCGCGGACGGCAAGGTGATCCCTGAGGTATGAGGGGCAGAGAACGTGAAGGGCCATATAGATTAACACCAGTACCTTAAACCTGGCTCGGCACGCTATTGGCAACCAGTGCAGAGCCCGGAGCACAGGTGTTATGTGGTCCCGGCAACCCATCCCCGAGAGGAGGCGGGCCGCCGTGTTCTGCACTAGCTGCAGCCTCTGAACCAGGAACAAGGGCAGCCCCAAGTAGAGCGCGATGCAGTAGTCCAGCCTCGAGGTGATGAAGGCATGGACGAGGGAGGCCAGGTCCGGGCCAGAGACATACGGACGCAACCTCCGCACCAGATACAACTGGCGGAAGGTAGTCTTCGCCACCCCCTCTACCTGCTGCTCCAGGTGGAGATCCGCATCCAGCACCACCCCCAGACTCCAAACCTGCTGAGCTATATGAGGGTGAACCCCCCCCAATCAGGGGGGCCAACACCTCCCTCGCTCTCCCCACCACCATCACCTCCGTCTTATCAGGGTTGAGCTTCAGTCTGCTCTGCCACATCCATTCCGCCACGGCCTCCAAACACTGGGATAGCAACGAGACAGCAGGGTCTGGGTCCGCTGAAAAAGAGAGGTACAGCTGAGTATCATCAGCATATTGGTGACAACGCACCCCGAACCCACTCACGAACTCCCCCAAGGGCTGCATATAAACATTAAATAATAATGGAGACAGAATAGAACCCTGCGGAACGCCATAGGACAAAGAGCGGGGGCAAGATGTTTCAGCTCCCAGCACTACCCGCTGGCTTCTCCCCGAGAGGAATGAACGGAACCATTCAAGAACAGTCCCATCCAGACCCCCCAGGTCACGCAGCCGTCTCAACAACAGCCCATGGTCCACGGTGTCAAAAGCGGCCGAGAGATCTAGCAGGATGAGAAATGTTGAACATCCTGCATCCATCTCCCGGAGAGGAATGAACGGAACCATTCAAGAATGGTCCCGTCCAGACCCCCCAGGTCACGCATCCGTCTCAACAACAGCCCATGGTATCAAAAGCAGCCGAGAGATCTAGCAGGACAAGAAATGTCAAACGTCCTACGTCCATCTCTCGGCGGAGATTGTCGACCAAGGCCACCAACACCGTCTCGGTGACATAGCCGGGGCGGAACCCAGATTAAAATGGGTCCAGGAAACCAATGCTGTCTAGATGCACCTGGAGCATCTATGTTTTGTTTTTTTCATGTATAGATTCTTTCTGAAATTGTATACTAAGTAGATCCTATTGCTGATCATTTTAGCTTACATTTACCGATGAGTAAATCTACTTCTTGTATTTTGTTTTCTCCTATACTAGACTCTAAACATGGTGACTCCTACTCTTCGTGTGGAAGACTGCAGTATAGCCCTTTTACCCCGGAACCATGAAAAGAACCGCTGCATGGATGTCCTGCCTCCAGACAGATGCCTGCCTTTCCTCATAACAATAGATGGGGAGAGCAGTAACTACGTTAATGCTGCACTGATGGATGTAAGCCTGCATTTCATCATTAATAATCAAGAGGGAATACATTGTTCTGCAAACTGAATAATTCCAGAAAGCACTCTCAGCACAACAGGACTCAGATGTTTCTACTTCACTTTCCAAAAAATGACACAAAATCTTTAAACACTGAAATAAGTTTAGGATCCATATGTTATATTGCAGCCAAGATTCAAAAGCCTCAGAAAGAAAGCTAGTCCTCGAGAAGTGACAAATGAAATGCATCTAGATTCCTTACCAAGTTCTTGAATTTTAAACTATGTGGCCTAAGAGAAAAAGAGCTACCAATATTAAGTCACCAAGGCAGCTAAATGGATAATAAGGTTTGCAGCAATATTTTAGGTCACTTTCCTTCTAATTTACCTAGTAATTAACAGAAAAAATATATTGGCTGTCAGCGCACATAGTACACAAGCCATTAGTTCCGTCATTCTATTTATTTCTGACTGAATGAGCATTTCCTGTTCGGTTAAAGAAGAGCTGAATATTCTTTTTTAATGCAGCTATAGACATTTTTAATAGCGCCAATAGGATATCAGTAAAAAGACACTTAAACATGTTTTCCTCTTTCACGAGGTTTATAGTGTATCTCTGACATTTTAGAGCTATAGTATATGTTGTGCACACACACACACACACACACAACAAGAAAACAGACTTTGAAAAAGAATGAGCATATGTTAAATATCCTTTCTGAGAAGTAAGCCTTAAAGAAGGAAATATAACAATATTTTGCACTTATATAAAGATGTCCAAGTATTGTATGGATATTAATTAGGACTCCCAATTCCCCTATCAAAGTAGGTAAGTGTTATTATTTTTATGTACACAATTAGGAAAACAAACAAGAGTTTAAGTAAATCAGTGGCAAGCTAAGATTAAAACCCAGGAATCCTTATTTTCCTGTGTAACTATTTTAGCACATTCCCTCACTCAGGATGCATTCACACATGCGGGGAACATATCCTTAGAAGGTCACATGCAAATCAGGGTGTCTTTGATCACGTGGGAATGCCCAGAGGTGGGTGGTTGAAGCTTTTATGCATGGTTACAAGGGCAATTGACAGAGCTGGATTCTGGACATGTGAATGCACCCCCAGTGACACTTTTTTGGTTAGCAATCAGTGCTGATACAAAAGGATGTAAAGCTTGAGGGTTAGTTTTCAAAGTTACTTTTTTATGATGAGTCATTTACATTTGAAATCAAGCAGTTGGGCCAGACCCTCGGTTGTTCTGAGCTATATTTGACATAGCGAGGGAGGTGGATGTGATCCACAGGGTTCTCACAATGCCTGTACCTCAGTAGCTGATATAGACTAGAATTTGTGTCTGTATTTAGATTGTAAGCTCTCGGACAGGGACCGTGTCTATCTTATTTTGTTGTGAAGCGCCAGGTACATCGCTGGCACTATACAATTGCTTATAATAATAATAATAAATAATAATAATAATTTAGGCACAGAAAAATAAAAATGTGTGCTTCTCTCCTCAAGATATTGCTGTACTGCCAATCAGACCAAACTTTGGGGAGAAAACTCAGTAAAATAACCAAAATCTGTCTTTACCATGTGAAGCAACCATTAACGAAGTAGAATCAACCCAGACTGATCAGGTTATCAGCTCAGAAAATATCTTCTGATTGAGATCTGCTGATAGAATTGGAGGCAAGAGTCCATGTCATGAAAAATTAAATCAAAATGTGATCTGTAAAAGATATATCTTGGTCAAATGCTATTTGGTCAAATTATATATATGCATTAAAAAATAATATGTATTCTGTAATGGCATGAGGCCATTACTGTCATTTTGCTAAATGAGTTTCTTTTCTCATTGTTGTCTTTGTTGTCTTGCAGAGCTATAAGCAGCCTTCAGCTTTTATAGTTACCCAGCATCCTTTACCAAATACTGTCAAAGATTTCTGGAGACTGGTCCTAGACTACCATTGCACATCAATAGTTATGCTGAATGATGTGGATCCAGCGCAAGTAAGTCAGAGAAGCTACTTGAGTCAAGCTGCACTTTACAAAGTAATACTTGTGTTTTAAGTACTGCAGCATATAGGTGCTTCAAAAGGCTTTAGAACTTAATTAGTTTTATAGAACTACATTTGCGGTTAAACACTGGAAAACTGATTTGTAGCTTGGGGACAAACACAAGGAAAGGGGAATGAATAGGCTGCCATTAGCTTCTCCACCAGAATGTAAGAACACACACAAAGAACTTAACCCCGCTGGGGACAGAATGCCTTAGAAACTGGCAACAGGATTTAGATCGTTTCAGCTCTATGACTTTGGCTCAAACTTAAATCAAGTGGATAGTGGCCAAAAGTTGTTAATAGAAGTTGACAAAGTTCCAGCGTTTTGTCTATAAAGAGCTGATGCTCTTGGTCTAGCTCTTAGTAGGCAGTTCTTATAATGGTCAGCACCAAAGCTTTTGATACTACAGTAATTGGCATTATTGTTAGCTCTGACAGTCTGGAAAGTTCAAGAGCTGAATGGGACTGGAGATGGCACTTCTGCCCCTTTTATGAGAGTCTCAGGACATGGCTGTGACAAGTATATGGGGTAGGTTCAATAAAATGCCCCTGATGCTGCTCATGTGATATCTGGTCTTGCAGACTTTAGCTTTCCTGGGCTTTCATTCTGACAACTTCCTCACACAACAGGACTAAACCCCAGACTGTCATAGCTACCCCCTTCCCTTAAGGCCTTGTTGGCCCTTTGAGGATTATTGTGCTTGGGGGCGGGGACCAGTAATCAGGAGCTGGAGAGGAGGGCCTCTTCAGGGGAGGTAGAGAGTGGGGCAACTACTGAACCAATGGGGCTGGGCAAGAGTACGTATGGCAAACGGGGGGGGAGGGGATGCCATAAGCAACATCAGGAGAGGCTCCTCCTGTCTAGTCCTGTGTCCCACTCCCCTCCGGTCTCAAGATATTTGGGGATTGAGGCTAGTGGGGTCTCTGGTCTGAAGCTGATGCTGCTTAATGCGAGATCATTGTCAAAACATCGACCATCTTTGATCTTATTCAGGATGAGGCTGCTGACTCCATATTTATTTATTTATTTATTTATAAATATTTATTAGCCTCCCCCTCATGCCAACGGCATCTCAGGGCGGCGTACAACAAATAAAACAACAATAACATTTTTTAAATTATCAAAAATTTAAAACATTTTAAAACAGCCCCCAACCATCACTTTTTAACATATCTTTAAAATCCAAAACAACCCCCCATCTAACCTCCCCTCCCACCCTCCCCTCCGAAGACCTGGGCAGACAGCCAGGTCTTGCAGACTTGGTGGAACGCCAGCAGACCCAGGGCCAGGTGGCCTTCCTCCAGGAGGGATTCAAAGCCGTGGCCCGGCCACCGAGAACGCCCTTTCCATTGTGGCCCACCGCTTAACACGGGGGACCTCCAGGAAGGCGCCCCCGGCAGACCGAAGGGATCGCTCTGAGGCGTGGAGGGCGAGGCGGTCCCCGAGGTATGAGGGGCCCAGACCGTATAGGGCTTTATAGATCAAAACTAACACCTTGAATCTGGCTAGGTACACTATAGACAGCCAGTGCAGAGCGCGGAGCACAAGTGTTATATGCTCCCGCTGCCCCATCCCCGTAAGGAGACGGGCCACCACATTCTGCACTAGCTGCAGCCTCCAGACCAGAAATAGGGAAAGCCCCACGTAGAGCACATTGCAGTAGTCCAGCCTCGAGGTGATAAAGGCATGAATGAGAGTGGCCAGGTCGGGCCTGGAAATGTATGGCCAGAGCCTCCGTACCAGATACAGCTGACGAAAGGCGGCTTTAGCCACCGCCTCCACCTGCTGGTCCAGATGGAGGTCCGAATCCAACACCACCACCAGACTCCGAACCTGTTGGGCTACAGGCGGACCCCTCCAACCAGAGGAGCCAACACCTCCCTCGCCCTTCCCACCACTATTACCTCCATCTTATCGGGATTGAGCTTCAGTCTGCTCTCCTGCATCCAATCCGCCACGGCCTCGAAACATTGGGAAAGTAACGAGACAGCAGGACCTGGGTCAGTTGAAAACAAGAGGTACAGCTGAGTATCCTCAGCATATTGGTGACATCACACTCCAAACCCTCTCACGATCTCCCCCAGGGGCTGGATATACACATTAAATAATAGTGGAGACAGAATCGAACCCTGAGGAACGCCGCAGGTCAAGGCCTGGGGGCTAGCTGTTTCAGTCCCCAACATCACCCGCTGGCTTCTCCCCGAGAGGAATGAATGGAACCACCCAAGGACAGTCCCGTCCAGATCCCCCAGGTCTTGCAGCCATCTCAACAGCAGCCCATGGTCCACGGTGTCAAACGCGGCTGCGAGATCTAGCAGGATTAGAAATATTGAACATCCTGCATCCATCTCCTGGTGGAGATCATCCACCAAGGCCACCAACGCCATCTCAGTACCATAGCCGGGGCGGAACCCAGACTGAAAAGGATCAAAGAAACCAATACTATCCAGATGCGCCTGGAGCTGCAGTGCTGCTGCCCGTTCAATAACCTTTCCTAAAAAGGGAAGATTAGAGATGGGGCGGTAGCTGGCAAGTGCGTCCACATCCAAAGATGTCTTCTTCAACAGCGGGTGCACCACAGCCTCCTTAAGACTGGGTGACAGCCTCCCCTACCAGAGGGACGCATTGACCACCCTCGCCAGCACTGCCCCCAACGTCTCCCTGGAGGCTTTCACCAACCACGACGGGCACAGATCTAATTCCCAACTAGTAGCCCTGACTGAACCCAGGACATCCACCGCATCAGCCGGCATCACTTCCCGAAACTCCTCCCAGAAAGATCGACCAGACGGTGCCTCCATAACCTCGTGCTCCTCGCCTACTGCTTCCAACCCGGTGTCGAAGTTACTCTGGATCTGAGCGATCTTGTTCGCAAAGTAGGTGGCAAACTCTTCACAATGGGCCTGGGACAAGTCCCCATCCAGGCGGAGGGAGGCCGGACTGACCAGCCCCCGCGCCACCCGAAACAGCTCCACTAGACGCGACTTTGCAGACGCTATGAGGGCAGCAAAGAACTCTTTCTTTGCTGTCCTCACAGCCTCAACATAGGACCGCAAATGAGCCCTATGGAGAAGCCGGTCAGATTCAGATTGAGTTCGACGCCAGCGTCACTCTAGTCTCCTGCCTACCTGTTTCATACACCGCAGCCCCTCAGTAAACCAAGGGGCCCTGCAGTAATGAGATGGAGGCAGCGGACGTCTCAGAGCCACCCTGTCAATGGCCTCCCCCAGCAAGGTGTTCCAATGCTGGACCAGTACATCGGCAGAGTGGCCGTCGGGGTCTAGGTTTAACTCCCTCAGAGTCTCCTGGAACCGCTGTGGTTCCATCAGTCTCCGAGGGCAGACCAACCTAACTGATCCATTCCCCCTCTGGAGGGGGTGCGCTAGGAGGCTGGCATGTAGGAGATAATGGTCCGTCCATGACAGGGGCGTGACCCTCACATTCCCCCACTAACGGACCACCCGCCTCAAGGCCAGAACAGAAAACCAGATCGAGGATATGCCCCCCGCCCCCACATGGGTCGGGCAGTTGACCACTTGGGACAAGTCCATGGTTGCCATGGCAGCCATGAACTCACGCTCCGCTCCTACAAGGCCGGCGTCGGCATGGGCGTTGAAGTCCCCCAGGACCAAGGTCCTGGAGGAGTCCAGCGCCACCTCCAATGCCAGCTCTGCTAGAGCGGCAAGGGAGGGTGCCGGACATGAAGGGGCCCGGTATACCAGCAGCACTCCAAGCTTGCCCCCAGCCAAATCAAACACCACATGAAGGGCCTCGATACCTGGAATCGCCTGAACTGGAAATCTAACTGGCCATTCCTCTCTAAAAACAATAGCTACACCTCCCTCTCAGCCCCCCATGCAGGGATGGTGCTGCACAGCATACCCGGCTGGAACGAGGTCCGCCAAAACAGGTCCCACCCCCTCATCCAGCCAGGTCTCTGTAATGCATGCAAGGTCCGCATGGATTACAGAAACATGGCTGGATGAGGTTACTGGGCCTATATGTCCCAGATGGTGCCAGCCAGGTACTCAGAGTAGCACCAACCTAGGATTTGGGGTCGTGGGGGGGGGGGGGGGGGGGGGGGGGGG